>QTSX02005925.1:0-116936 GCA_014839935.2 Entomophthora muscae | reverse complement strand
TGATAATGTGCTTTCATTCAATAGAATACTCAACTTCAGTCACCTTGACAATAGGAAATAAGATGCCTTCGGTGACAGAGCTGGCCTGTATGCAACTCTGATTTCCCATTGCCAAGGTAACTAGAGGTGAAATTATCTAATTAAAAATGAAAGTAAATTAATACAGAAAATGAACTATCAACACAATTGCTTGAAACAGTAACTTGGATAAAATAAATTTTAATATATAATTTGATTCCATTATTAGTGTTTTCTAAAATCTACTATAATTAGGTATCTAGTTTTAGTTGTTCTAAACTGAATAGGTGATTACTCTTGAGAATGCCTATGATTCCTGTGAAATAGCAAAATTCATTTCCAGATCCTTTGACTTCCTGTTTGGAGATGCTCATAAATTTATATCTATCTTCAAATTAAATCTCACTTTCTTTATCTGAAATTTGGTTCTGATTTGATAATCCCGTACCAGATTTCCGTTAATAATTACGTTGTCTACAAAGAGTTAGACATACAGGAAATTCAAATTGTACATTAGAACTCGAAATTTTGACTACGTATCCTACATCTAGCTTGCCGTGCCTTGTCTTTTAAGCCAAGAGTTCACCTCAAGGGACCTGAAATTCCGCCAATTTAAATAAATCAAAAAATGGTTGATTTTATTAAAATATCTTTTAAATTTCATCACAAGAATAACAGGAAAATGATTATTGATCACATGGTTGGATGGAAGAAGGGGGTGGCTTGATCCTGGTAATGAATCAAGCTCCAAAACAAGGTATCCACCATAAAGAATCATCATCTGTTCATGTTGTTGGATTTGGTAATTTGAGTTGACTTCCTAGTCTGGCTTTGAGTGACCAGGTAATCAGATTGCGGGTCACAAACCTGCTTGGTTGGAACCTTGCTGGCAGGTTGAGCCTGCGGTTTTGACAGCATGTTGTGCAACCATCTGTTCACAAACATATTCCATTGTAGCGCTTCTTGGTCCCCGCAGTTTTGGCCAATACCAGATAATTAAGAGTTCCCACAACAGCAGGCCATTCCTTGATTTAATCTAAATTATTAAGGAGTCCCTTTGGATTGATTATTGTGGCACAACCAAAAATTTTGTGCTTAATAATATCAGGCTCCACAAAGTGGATTTGGTTATGTCTAAGTTTTCACCCATCAGCAAAAACAGCCACCCCTCTAGCCACTGCCTCTACAGCTGCCCAACAAGGCTCTTCTCTCTTCTGCATACACCCTGCTTATAAATCCAATCAAGGAGGCATTTATATTGATCAAAAATAAAGTTAAAGAATGCTTCCTACAGGATACAGAAGGTCTATTCAATCTTCTAGAGGCGGGTTGATCCTTAATGCCACCTGATGTGGTGGCGGCCTTCTACAAGCGCTCCAAGTCCTTCATCCCCAAAGCCCTTGCCTCTGGGCCAATTGAATAAAAAAGGGCTTGTCCAGCTTAAATTATTTTTTGGGTTTGTATGTTTTATTCTTTGGTTGGAGTTAAAATATAGTCTTTGATGCTATAGTTAATTGACTTTTAGCATTATTAAATATATATATATGAAGCTGACTAGGTATGTTTGAATCTATTAAAAGTAAAGACAGCTATCCACAGTTCAACACAGTAAATATTTTTATATGATGTAGAGTTATGAAATAAATAAAAATTATATAAAGGATAGATATGACTAGTTTTATTTAAATGTAAACTTAATCCCTTTATTGGTATGATACATGGTAACATGTAAGCTGACAATCTGTGCCTGTGTGACACCAACAATCCCATCTTGGTTTACCGCCGCTGGGGCTGCTCATTGCAGGATCTAATAATTTCTGCATAGTGCTAATAGCTATTACATACAATGTACTGTAAATTCAGAACCTAAACGTAAAAATGCAGGACTGTCAAATACTTGGTCCAAATTTCAAATCACATTTGCGGGCAACTCAGCTGAGTGAAATTTAAAATATTTTAATAAAATCAACCATTTGATTTGAATTTTTTGATTTATTTAAATTGGCAAATTTCAAATCCCTTGAGCAGGTAACTCAACTAACTAAAGACAAAACACAACAAGCAAATGTGGGATACATGAATCAGAAATTCAGGATTCTAATGTACAATTTGAGATTTCCTGTATGTCTAACTCTTTGTAGACAACATGAAATTAGTAACAAATCTGAAATTGCGGGATTATCAAATCCAAGAACCAAATTTCAAATAAAAAATGAGGTTAATTTGAAATAAATATAATTTATGAGCATCTCAAACAGGAAGTCAAAGGATCTAGAGTAGATTTTTGCTATTTCTTTTAGGAATCATAGGCATTCTCAAAAATCACCCTATTTCAGTTTAGGACAGCTAAAATTTAGATGCCTAATTATAGTAGATTTTAGAAAACACTAATAATAAAATCAAATTATATATTAAAATTTATTTTTATCAAGTTACTATTTCCTTGGTGTGTTGATAGTTCATTTTCTGTTGATAATTTACTTTCATTTAATTGGATAGTTTCACCTCTAGTTGCCTTGGCAATAGGAAATCAAGTTGCCTCCCCAAGGCCAGCTCTGGTCGCAGAGGCGTCTTGATTTCCTATTGTCAAGGTGACTGAAGTTGAAATTATTCTATTGAATGAAAGCACATTATCAACAGAAAATGAACTATCAACACACCAAGAAAAGGGCAACTTGATAAAATTAGATTGTAATATATAATTCTATTTTATTGTTATTGTTTTCTGATATATACTGTAATCAAGCATCCTTAATAGCAATCCATTAGCATATAGTGCAGTAATCTGGTGATGTTTCACTTTGAAGTTTTTTTCTTTCCCACCTCTCCTTCCTTCCTCAAAAATAAGTTTTGTTGGCTTCTGGTTATGCCAGGGGCCAAAAAACTTTTAAAAAATTCTGTGTTTTCAGGAGAGTAGCTCATAAATCATTATATGGTTGTGTGGTTGCTATATTAGTTATTTAGAGTGCAGAATATTTTATCACTTCCAGTTTAGACAATTTTACATTTCACTTAATTTCATTTTAAACATGGCTGCTGAGATTGAATTTTTCATTTGATTTTATCCAGAGTAGAGCTTCTTAATTTGGACTTATTTGTCCTAGTTAGTTACTATACATTCAATTTGGATTCCAAATTCCACAATTATTATTTGAGTTTACTAGTGGCATTCAACAGTGATTTGAAATTTGGTTCATGGATTAGAAAATCCTTCAATTTCAAAAAAACATAGTAAACTTAATGAAAATGGTTGATGGATTTGAACAATTCAAATCTTATTCCAGTTAATTCATTTCTTCCATTTGAAATATGCAGCTCAACTTGAAAATTTCAAAGTGTCTATGAGTTCCTGCATTTTTAAAAATCTAAATAAAAATACAAAGAATTCAATTTAATTAAAAAAGGCCATCATGCAAAAGTGATTTGAAATTTGGACCAAGGATTTGATAATCCTGCATTTTTACGTTTAGGTTCTGAATTTACAGTAAGTAAGGATTGCTATAGATATTTATTAAGTCATGTTCAGAGTTTAGAGCATATTTGAGCTTTAAAACATGTGGATATCTAAAACATATAGGTTGTAAATCATATGAAACTTATAACCCATGTGAGTGTTTAAAACATATGAGTTGTAAAGTATATGTGGCTTTAAAGTTATAATGATGTTTATATTGACTCTTGTCTGTGTTTAAGCACATATTGTTTTATTAATTTCTAAATATTATTAATATGGGATATAATAATTATAATAAAAACTTAAAAAAGAAGAACACTTATATAGTGTGAAGCAAAGTGAAGACTATTTCCAAATGTGAGGGGATTTATTTAGAGTAATGTATCCTATTGCCGTAAGTGTGCTGTCTTAGCAGATTTACAAGGGGGAAATGATTGGAGACTAGATAGATTTTTGGGGGAGATAATCATTATATAGTTGCTGTGAATCTGGATATTGGGAACATGACTGTGAAGATCACTCAGTTGGATGGTTGAGGGGGTGGCTTGATCTTTTTAGTGAGTCAAGCTCTGAATCTAAGTGTCCATGGGGTGGGGATTGCTATATGGTCATGTTACTATATTTGGAAAGTTGAGTTGACTTGCTCATTTGGCTTTGGGTCCCTGGGAAGTTGTATTGCAAGTTTTGGACCCGTTTAGTTGGAAACTTGCCAGGGGTTGACCTCGTTGTTTTGACACTGTCATGCTATTATGAGCAATGCTTTGTAATTGTGACCATGTGCCCTTTTTGATATGATAAGTAATTATTGTGTTGATTCTAATGGGGTGTTGCTCATCACCCCTGTTGTGGCATCATGGTGTATAAAAGGCAAGGCTATCAATGAGTTGATACAAAAACTCTTCTTAGCAGGTATGAAGCATATTTATAGTGATGCATGTGCAAAACTGTCAACTAAGTCATTATATACAGATTTATAGTCCTACAGTGTCTTTGTCTTCTCTAATACAAGTACACAAATGTTGAGTTGGAAAGAGATGTCTTTGATCTTCTGTATGTTTGCTTTCATTATTAAATGCATGAGGATTCCTAAGTATACTGTGTAGTGAATCTGCTTTCTTATCTGTGATTCTAAAAACATATAAAACAAGTTGTATTTTTGTATCAATTATTTCATTTATCTAGTGCTTTAAAGCTTATAAATAAAGCTTAATGGTACTTTTTCCTTGTCAGCAATCCATAAGTTTTATATGATATCAAGGCTAGTTTTCTTATTGTTGCAACTTAACCAATTAGAGTTCAGTATTTGAATTAGGGAAGACAACAGTCCAATAGAAAGGACAAGAATGAATAGAATAAGGTATTGTTTATTATAGAATATTGTGATTAATATACTATATGGGGAAAGCCACAAGACCACAAGGGGGTGGCATAGTGGCATATTCCATGTAGGGTTCAAAGCCAAGGAGCAACTTGAGCAGAGTTCAGCAGGTCAAATTGGTAGTGCTCCTAATTAGGAAAAAGTGCCCCCAGTTTGATATTGCCATCATATTGGTTCATGTTGTTAGATACATCAAGGGAAAACTCATTGAGCGCCCCCTGTGTATTGTAAGATACGTTAGCAGGCAAGTCTGTAAACTTGGTTGCAACACCCCCTTGCCCCCTGCTTCTTGTCAGACACCAGGATCAGAGTCTGAAGAAGATCTGGGAAGGTCCGCACAAACAACTTTTGGGTGGGAATGGCACAACAGGGGCGTAAGCAATTTTGGTGAAGTTTTTAGGTGTTTCCTTGGGTAGCTTCAAGTTGATAGGTGTGGTTGTCATAGACTGCAGTTATCTTGAAGGGCCCCAGGTGGTTGGGTTCCAATTTGGCTGAATTGGGGTTAAGGGTGTAGACAGGATCATCTACAGCGTATCTGGCCTCAAGGTGTTTTGTCCCGCCCTCAATTTACTTGTGTTCAATTCCTCGGGCTTTGACACGCCACTGGCTCAGGGATGGAGTTGTCAACAGGGAGTTTTTCAGGAACTTTGGATTATAACTTCCCTTGTTCTACTCCTGTCAAGCTGCCAGGTGTCCCAAAGGCCAGGGTGCTGGGGCTGAACCTGGTACCTCTGTTGATTCTTGCTTGTAAGATAAGTAGAGCAGTGGGCAGATGTTCAGTTCACACGGTATTGGGATGCTCCTGTGAGAGCTTGGCAATCAGTTGAACCAGTGATTCATTCAATTGCTCTATGTATCCATTGTCTTGCAGATGATAGGGGGTTGTGACTATTTGTTGGAGGGCATTTTTGGCGCTGTACGCCTTCATGACATGTCCAACAAGCTTGGGGCCACCATCTGTGATGAGACATTTGGGTTGCCCAAAGCAGGCCACAATTTCCTTGCCAATGAAGAAGGTGATGGCTATGGCGGTGTGTTTTTTGGCTGTCCATGCTACTGGCCAGAGGGTGAAGTAATTGATGGTTGTTATGATGTACTTTTCCCCCAGTCTGTCTTTGGGGAGGGACCTAATAATATTAAAGCCCACTGTTCAAAGGATTCCATGGCCTTAATGTGCAGGAAAGACTTGGAGGGTGCAGGTTTAGACGTGTTCTTTTCACACAGCACACATGTTTCAAGGAGGTCCAAGATGTCTTGGCACATACGCGGCCACAAAACCTTATATTTCATGATCTTGAAGAGTTTAAGTCCTCTGATGTGACCCAAGGTGCAGTGGTAATGTAGTATGATGTTGCCTCATTGTGTGATGGAAATGTAGGGCGTCTTTTCACCTGTCTCTGCCTGGCAACAGACGTTGCCAGCATTGGTGGTAAATTGAATTTTGTTGTCCTTTAGCTTGGAGATGGTTACTAAATTAAGGCCTTCATAACGGGTTGCTTCAGGACAGAGGTAAAGCATTGGCTAATCTGGATCCAGATCATTGTCCCTGGTGATGGACGCTACGTAGAGCCTTGAGAGGGTGTCAGCTGTGACAAGTTCCTTCCCAGGCTTGTACTAAAATGCACAACTGGTAGGGGGATAGATGCTCAACCCAGCCTGCTTGGTGGCGTGTTAAGTGGGACTGTGTGTTGAAGTATTGAAGTTACTTGTGATCTGTCAGAACGCGGGTTGGAAAGGTGGCCCCTTCCAGATAACAGTGTCATTTCTCAACTCAGTGCACAATTGCCGCCAACTCTTTATCATGTATGGGGTAACATTGTTCTGAGCCAGTGAGCTTCCTGGATTTATATTCCACAGGGAGGAAGAAGCCTTTGTTGGTTTCTACCTGTAGAAAACCTCCTATGGCTCTGTCAGAGGCATCAGTCTTAATCTCATACAGGCAGTTTTGATTGGGGAATTGCAATAAAGGCGCCGTTGTAAGTCTCTGCTTCAACGTCTTGAAGGCTTGGTCTCTGGCAGGGGTCCAATGGGAGCGCTGTTTAGTGTTTAGGAGCTCAGTGAGGGGTGCAATTAGTTCCCTGCAATTGGGAATAAACTTGCACAAGTAGGCAACCATGCCTAAGAAGGTATGTACCTGACCCACATTGGTGGGAGGCAGCATGCTGGTAATTGCCTTGATTTTGGCAGGATTGGGCTTTATACCTTGGGCAGAGATGATGTGTCCAAGTAACAATAGCTCTGACTTGAGGAATTTGCATTTGGAAGGCTTAGCCTTTAACAGGTTTTTCCAAAGGATGTCAAGGACAGCACAGAGGTGTTAGAGATGCGTGGTTTGATCTTGACTGAAGACAATAATGTTGTCAAGGTACACAATAACACATTTCCCAATCAATTCCTCAAATGCTTTGTTCATCAACATGGCAAAGGGGGAAGGAGCTGTGGTCATCCCAAAGTTCATGACTTGGCACTCAAACAACCCATAGTGTGTGAAGAAGACAGTTTTGCCTCATCCCCTGGTGCAATGCGTACCTGTTTGTACCCTGCAATGAGAGTGATCTTACTAAAGAACTTTGCACCTGTGGGTGTGTCAAACAGGACATCAATCAACAGCAGGGGGTATTTATTCTTAATGGTTACCTCATTTAAGGCGCAGTAGTCTGTGACCAAACAAAGGGACCCGTCCTTCTTGGCTACAAAGAAGACAGCAGCCCTGTATGGCAAGAGCAAGGGGCAGATGGAGCCCTTATTGAGTGTGTCTTTGAGGTGTTGGCAGAGGGTCTCATCTTCTTTTGGTGTCAGGCAATAGAGGGGGCGTGCTTTAGGAAGTAACCCTTGAAGTTGTACAGCATGTTGGATCTCCCAGGGAGGAGGTAGCTGGCCCAGTGTTTTGCTGAAAACGTCCTTATATTCCTCAAGGAGTGCGGCAAGTGCTGATGGAGGTGAAGTGGTCAAAGGAGGGGCTGCAGATGGTTCAGCGTGGATAACTTCAACTGAGCATTGATTAAAGTCTAGTTTCCCCCCTTGAAATCATATGATACTGTTTATATTATTCTGAAAAACACAGTATTGTGAAGTAACTGGCTCATTTTGAAAGGATAAATCTGAAAGCCCACCCCATTTCTATTGAGGGTAATTACAGATGTATCCCAATAAATATAGGAACAGTTGTGACAAATCCAGTCAAGGCCAGCAATGATGTTGTGGCTGAGCCCTGCCATGATTGGCCCAGAGAGCTTCACCTGAATGTTCCCCATTCTCACAGAGAAGAGTACTGTCTCATGGGTAATTGCCACTCTACAGTAATCAGCTACTTTTACTGCCTTGAATCTTCTTGGAACTTGGTCTAATTGCTGAGAGTCAGCAAACGCCTGGTCAACCATAGTGTGTGTTGTGAATGCTGACATTACCATGTTTTGATTTTGCCTTTGATGGGTTATTTTGAGGACAAATTTCTATCCTTTGCTTTTGCCCCTTGAAATGAGTCTGTATCCAAACTGGAAAATACAATTTTTTGGTTTCCTGATCCTTTGCAACTCACTTGCCCCACTAATGCTTGTGGCAAGTGATCCTACTGTCCATGTACTGTTTTGTGGTAAAGCTACACAGTATATATTCCCAATCTTTATACCCAATAAAATTTAAGTTCTATTCACATTTTTTTGTTTCTCCCAGTACTTTGGCGCCTCTCTAGCCACGTCTAGTAAATCTTATTCAATCAGGGCCACAAGGTAATTGCATGGCCTTCCCTGCTATTCTAACCAAGACTTAGTACAAATCCAATCCTAAGGTTAGAATTCCCTGTTGTGTGTCTGTGCCGCGCTTAGAACACAACAAAAATGGTGCTCACTACAGGGGCTGTAAGCCCCTTGGTTATCCCTTTTGCAACCACGTTTTCAGGCCCTTTGCCTCCTCTCATACAAGAGCTGACTTTGCCTGAAATCACCAGTTCTCCTATCAAGGAAGACATCGCAGACCCACCTATTGTCCCTACTGTTCTGAACTTTGGGAATGATCCCCGCCTAGTGGCATACCCCATGGGTACCCCTGATTTAGAACAAGTCATGGCAGTAGCTCTTGGGATAGCCCATAAAGGAGCCATTTCTTGCCTCCAATTACAGTTTAGTCAAGCAGAATACTACAAATTGATTGAGCTCCGCAATTTTCACAGCATCTCCTCTCAGCAGCTGGCTCTGCTGAGCATCTATTGTCATCCTTTGTACAACCTTCCTTAGCCCACCATCAAATGGTGCTAGGGCTCCACATCCAGGAGATTTTGTCCCTACAAGCAGCTGTTACTCATCACTGGGATCAGTTTGCTGCTTACCAGCAGTGAATCTACTCTCTGTTTTCCTTGGTATCATAAAATCAGCGCAACTCTGTCACCTCCCAAACCTTCTTGATTAATTCCATTTAGAAAATGTGCTAGTCTATCCCCAAATATGTCAGGGAGTGTCTACATGAGTTTCACCAGTTGGAACAGCCCTGGCGTGCCCAAGTAGATTCCACTCTGAATGCCTATATCACCAATTTCAAACAACTTGTGCAGTAGCTTAATGTGTTCAGTGCTTAATCCTTTAAGAAACTGCAACAAGTAGCTGAACTTGCTGCTAAAGGCCTTCATGAGCTCAGTAAATAATTTGACCAAGAAAGGTTTGTCACTGCCGCTGCTATTGCCAAGCTCCAGAACAAGTGAATGAATTATCTACGCCCAAGCTAGTTGCTCTGCCTTCTTCCCCATCTGAAAATTTGGTGGATAGAGAGCAGAGGCTATGGGATGCCATTTGCAAGCTATGAGCATCTACCTGCAGTCAAGGTTGCCCTACTGAAGCACCTCAGCCTGATCCTCAGGTGCTTGTTTTGATGACTCAAGTTACAGAGCTACAGCAAGAACTTGCCACCCTACGTGAGATGACGGCAACTGCTGCTAGCCCAGTTGGGGTTGTTGACAAAGATGATTGCTGCCCTGGTTTACCTGGAGCCCCTCAAATCCAATGTGCTAGAGAGTTGATTGCTCTAGCTAATGAGTTGGACCATTTAAAACATGACCACTCCAAACTTGACAGGGACGTGCAAGAAATGAGTGAATTGATTGACTCAGTAAATGACAGCTTTGCCCCTTGCCTCTCAGTAGGGCCTTTGCTCACCTCCTGGATGGCTGAGCTTTCCACGGTAGTAACAACACAGGGCCAACACCTAGATGTTACTGAGCAACAGACCACTTTAGCTAATAATACAGGTGCCTGCACTACTGAGACATTGATTAATCTTGAAGAGAGTGTTTGTCAACTGTGGGCCAGACAACCCCCCTCTGAATCTGAAGCAGAATTCTCCCTGCACATAAATGTACTTGATAGCAACAATAGTGGTCCAACTCCCAAAGCACATTTCAAGCCTACCTTTAAGCAAGTCTTTCACCCCAAAACATCAATCATTGCATCTTTCCTAACTATCTATGAAACTGTCATGAGAAGAGCCTCTGATGAGGTTAAAAAGGAACACATTCTAACCTGTTGTTGGGAATTTTGACCAAGCAATGATGCCAATTATGACAGAGCCCACAGATTGGGTCTGTTACAACCAAATCCATACATTAGTAGTACAAAATACAATGATACTAATTATGACAGAGCTTGCAGATATGAATTGCAGCTACCAAACTACATAAATTGGCAGTATAAACTATATGCATATTGAATCAGCAGTAGTATGCTGACCTGAGCCTTAAACTAGCCAATGATAAGTGCCGCCGCGGCAATTAAATGAGACATTCTTTGCTGCTGCTGCACTTAAAAAAACACAAGCGCCACCTAGCAGTTGGATTAGGCGCCAAAGCGCCAAACTACTTTTACGTCAAGCGCCAACTAAAAATTATTGCAAGCACTGTGGTGCCCCTGGAAAATATTGCAGGTGCCAAGGCGCCGCTTTACTTTTACATCAAGCGCCAAGGCGCTGGGTTTGATTCCCCATAATCTTGAATTCTCATATTTATCACATTAATAAGTATTAAGCTTGCAGTATTACAGAGAAGTAGGAAGTGATCCTGAAGTAATAAATTATTCCATGCCAGCAAGGATCACCTATGCTGGGTGAAGATTTAAATATTCTATTGGTTGATGTGCAATAAGCGCTAAACCTAGATTGATAATTACCCAAATTTTGGGTGTGTTAGAATGTCCTAGAAGACATTGCTAGCAGCCCAGAGATTACCCTGGCAGTAGTTATAAGAAGAATTAATCATTTACAATAAAATCATCTTTGAACCATATTTATTTTATCCTTAATCTGGTTGATCTTTATCCTAATCCTTAAGTGCTTCTGCGCAATCAGAAGCCATTGCTGGGCAATAATCATGGTTCCGTTCAATCCTGGCTCTTCTGATACAGTACTACTCATATCCTCACATATGACTGTATTCCGGCAAATTTCCTGTGCCCTATAATCTCAAATATTTGTGGCACTGTAAAGCAAAAAGCGTGATACCTGTCTACACCTGACTTACCAAGAGGTGGTAGTGCTGGAGCTGCCCACCATTGAGACTTGGGAAGATATGCAGCAGTGTCTGATCAATGAGTTTATAGCAACCTTAGTTTGAAAGTGAAGAAGGATGCCTTCATTCACATTGCTTTCAAACCTAAGGAGACTCTAGCTGAATTTACAGATAGATTTTACATGGAAGGATAACAACTGATAACAAGCAGACAATTGACAGCCCATGAAGCTTACATAGCTTGCGCTCAAGCCCTCAAGGTTAATCAGCTTCTGTGTCTCCACTTTAAGGCTCATAAGACCATGCTTTCCTCTATGAAGATCATAAAGACGCTGTTGCAGGATATGTACCTTACCCATTCTGGAATGGTTGTGTGGGAGAATTGTGCTGCCTCTAATTCTGGTTTGTCTTCCTGCGGCCCTTGCATCCTCACAATGAACTCCCATAATCCTCCTAGATGTCAAGGTTGCCACAACTGTGGCCAGATAGGTCACCATTCTCAAGTCTGCACCAATACTCAGGTTGAAGGAGCTGATCCCAAGGAGCAGGCGGGAAAAGAACAATCAACCTAGAGGCAGAGAAACTCTCAGTTGACAATTATTTCCAGTCTCCTTCAATTCTGCCCTCCATAGCTGACTCTGAGCCTGCTGAAACTGAGGCTCCTCCCATTCTGCTATTGTTCCACAATATCTCTGACAACTCTGACTTGGACAATATTGATGTTGATGATCCTGATGCTTACGTGTATTCAGTCCTTGCTTTCCCTGAAACCATTGCAGTCCCCTATAAGTTACGCTCTGAGAAAACTACAACAACTTCCAAGCCTTTGTCTGAGGTCAAGGAGGTTGTCTCTTGTCCATACCTCACTCAAGATAAGAGGTCTCTAGTGCTAGTAGATTCATCCAAAGAATCTGCCAAAATTGCCAACGTTGTATTCAATAATGTTTCAGTGTTGCTCCCTCTCCAGACTGTCTATAAAGAGTTTCCAGGCTTGAGATGCATGATCAAAAAGTGGGACAAGGAGCTAGCAGAAGCCCAGGACATCCTGGTTGTCCTTCCACCCTTTGGTTTTACTACCACTTGTGTTGAAATATCCATCCAAAAGGTGAAAACCAAGGCTGTCTTGGACACTAGATCTCCTGTTAACGTTGTCTCCTCAAAGCTTGTCAAGAAGCTCAAACTTACCCCCAACCTTAACTATCACCAGTTGTATGGTACTTCTGGGCTATCTGTGACTTGCACTATAGGGGCTTACTCTGCTCTTCCAATGTGGTTTGACAAGCTACTCTTAGCTGCACCTTCTGTTGTCTTGGAGAATAAAAGCCACAATCTCATAGTTGGTATCTAATTCCTTAGGGAATACAATGGGATCATCAACCTAAAAAATGGCTACCTCACTATCTTAGGGTACAAAGTCTCTATGATCTTTGAGGAGCCAATCAAAGTTCCTGGGAAGCGCCTTAAGATGTGTGCCTTAGAATATCCCACTGGTGTTTTCACTCTAAAATACCGTACCCACTCCTCCAACTTGACGTGTCTGCCTATGGCTTGTCCTGCGTCTGAGGGGAACCCTCTCCTGGCTACTTCTGCTGTAATCATCCCCCCTGGCTTTCAAGCCATCCTGGACTCCCAAATATTGTATGAGTTACCTGAGTGCATGTTCCTGGAGTTGTACTCTCTTTCCTTGCTAGGCCGCAATGAACCTTACCTCTGCCCAGGAATCCTAGATGTCTCACATAAAGACCCTGTCCAATTTCTGATAGCCAACTTAACCGCTCTCCCCATACATGTATCTAGAGGGCAGTTTTTTGGTTATAGCAAGTTTTTGAATTCTCATGATGTCCTGTTGCTTCATCCCTTTGGTACGTTCCAGGACTTTAACTTACCTGAGGACAAGCCCCAAGTCCTATCCTTGTTTACTGCACAAGATTTCCCGCAACTATCCCCGGTCCAACAGAAAGAGGTGCTTGATTTTCTAGATTAATTTTCAGACATCTTTGCTAAAGATAGTACTGATTGTGGTCTATTTAAATGTGTTATCCACCAGATTGATACTGGAGACGCCCCCCTTCTGTGCTAAAGCATATTGCCGCAGTTGCATGGAGGAGCTCAGGTGTCTAAAGAGCTCAAGTAACTTCTAGATTCTGGGCTACTGGCTCCTTACCAAAATCCTTAGGCTTCCTCCTTGCTCATCTTGAAGAAAAATATGGAGGTCACTGTATTGTGATGGATTATTGACAATTGAATTCCTTAACCAAGAAGGATTCCTATCCCTTGCTGTGTATTAATGATGCTCTCTGCCACCTTGGAGGCTCTAAGTTCTTCTCTACAATGGATCTAGCATCTGGATACTGGCAAGTTGACCTTCCTTCTGAGTATTGACAGAAAGCCGCACTCATCACTTCTGAATGGCTGTTTGAGCCTACCTGTATGCCACAAGGACTCTGCAATGCCCCGGCTACCTTCTAACAAGCCATGGGCTCCATCCTCTGTGACTTGAAGCTTTCATGTGTCCTAGTATACTTAGATGATATAACAGTCTTCAGCACTACCTTTATCAATCACCTGGCTCATTTCAAAGAAGTGTTCATAAAGATTTGAGAGGCTGGCCTTAAACTGAAACCATCTAATTGTGCTTTTTTAAAGAGCGTCTTGAATTCTTGGGCCATGAGGTAACCCAACGGGGATTTGCCCAATGACCAAGAAAGTTGAAGCCATCAACAAAATGCTTCCCCCCACTAACCTGCAAGAAGTACAAGTCTTTCTGGGCATGATGTGTTACTACATACAGTTCATCCCTGACTTTGCTAATACAAGCAAACCTTTGGTCCAGCTGTTACGTAATGTCCCTTTCAAATGGACTGCTAGCCAGCAACAAGCCTTTGAGACCCTCAAAAAATACTCAAAGAGGCTCCCATCCTAGTGTATCCTAACTGTGATAAGTAGTTCATCTTATACACTGATGCTAGTGACCTAGCTATTGGGGCCATCTTGGCTCAACTAGAGAATGAAGGTGTGGATTGTCCTGTGGCTTATACTTTTTGTGTCCTAAACAAGCATGAGAAGAACTACAGTTTCACGTAAAAAGAGTGACTTGCTATGTTGCATGCAGTCAAAAAGTTATGCCATTATGTGTATGGCACTCATTTCACTGTTGTCACTGACCATGCCTTACTTAAGTGGTTACAACAGCTTAAGGAGCCAGAAGGACGGCTAGCTAGATGGTCTCTCTGCCTGCAAGGTTACAACTTCACTGTGCTACATTGTCTCATGATTCAACACCAGAACGCTGATGGATTATCCAGAATGCCCATCCTTGCTCTCCACCCTGCTGAGGCTGATCAAATGTATGAACTAATTGGATATCCTTCCTCTTGGGAGAGAGAGACAGAAGAATTTTGACTTGTCCTGTCCAAACTATCCAAGGACACACTCATTTGTGACAACCAGCTCTTCAAAAAAGTGCGAGACCAATACCTGCCTTATGTACGGCCTATCCTTTGCCTTTTGCTGGTGCTCCAAGATCATAAGGAGACGGGACATGGGGGTATTGCCAAGACCTATGATTGGCTCCAGAAAAATTACTTCTGGTAAACCCTTTGCCTGCTGGTTCCAGACGTCATAGCTAGTTGCCACAATTGCCAGCTCCAGAAACCTTGAGCTGCTTCTCACAAGTTTAAGCTAGTTCCCCTGCAGCATGCATTTCACACTGTCAGCATTGACACTGTAGGACCTCTCCCTTGTTCCCGCTACAGTTTCTGCTTTATCCTAATTGATGTTGATCATTTCAGCAAGTGGGTAGAAGCTTGCTCTACCAAGGACATCACTGCCAAGACAACGGCTGTCTTTCTGCTACAAGATGTATTTTTCTACCATGGCTGCCCTCAAATGTTGTTGTCTGACAATGGGACTAAATTCAATGCTAAGTTGATAACCTCTGTTGTCAAGGCCTTGGGATCTCACCAGTCTTTCTCTGCCCACTATAATCCTTCTACCAATGAGGCAGTTGAGCGTGCAAATTTGACTCTAGTTTTTATCATGAGGAAACTCACTTACCCTGACGCTGCAAACTGGGATCTATACTTACCTGATGCTCTCTTTTCTTACTGTCTTAGCAAACATTGTGTCACTGGGTATTCCCCCTTTGCTATGCTTTATGGGCATGAGGCCACCACTCTGTTACTCCTGGGGCCCCCTACTCTCCTCTGATAAGGCTGTGAACCCTGATGATCATATCAAAGATCTAGTCAACTGCATCATTGGTATACAGGCTACTGCATAAACTTCTATGTATAAGACCAAGGTGCTTTAGCTCTCTACTGATAATGCTGGACGCTCTCCCTTGCCTGAGTTCAACATTGGGGACCGTGTTCTCTACCATCAGCATAGAGTAGGAGGACGCGCTCACAGCTAGATACATTGTGGATTGGACCTCTAGAAGTGACCTTCAAACAAGGATCAGAGTACACTTTGAAGCTCTTCTCTAGTAGTTGCTCCTTTTCCCAAGTGCATGCCAAGTTTCTCTGCAAGTACTACCCCCCTAAGGCCAATCTAGAAGGGGAAATCTTGTGAATGCTGCCATTCACCATGTTTTGATTTTGCCTTTGATGGGTTATTTTGAGAAAAAATCTCTATCCTTTGCTTTTGCCCCTCAAAATGAGTCTGTATCCAAACTGGGAAATACAATTGTTTGGTTTCCTGATCCTGCGCAACGTACTTGCTCCACTAATGCTTGTGGCAAGTGATCCTACTGTCCATGTACTGTTTTGTGGTAAAGATACACATTATATAATCCCAATCTTTATACCCAATAAAATTTAAGTTCTATTCACATTTTTGTCTTTGTGTCTCCCAGTACTTTGGCGCCTCTCTAGCCACATCTAGTAAATCTTATTCAATCTGGGCCACAAGGTAATTGCATAGCCTTCCCTGCCATTCTAACCAAGACTTAGTACAAATCTAGTCCTAAGGTTAGAATTCCCCGTTGTGTGTCTGTGCTGCTCCTCAGAACATGACAGTGTGGTTGGCCCTGGCATCTACCAATAGTTTGTGGGTGTTCCCATAAAAACAGAAGGGATAGGCCAAGCAGGTTGCTTTATTTGAAGAGTGGCTTGCTTGGAGAGTGGGGTTGTTGCTGTGAACCTGGAATACGTTAAGGGTTTTAACTTCATGCACACTGTAGTTGCAGGGATTCTTTGCAAGGAGGGATTGAGAGTGAGGGTCAAGTGGGGGTGTAGAACCTATTGTAGCTACAGCTTCCATGCTTTTTCCTGGTCCTCAATTTGCACTAGTTGAAGTTCCCCCTTGCAGGGGCGCTTAACCCCATTTTCCTGTTGGCGGGGCTGGCAGCAGCCTACTTGGTTGTGGGCGCTGCCAGGTGCAGGACAAGGTTGGGGTGGTGCATCATTGGCCCTGCAAAAGCCTATTGGAGCCTGATTTTTGGCCTCCACAGTGGCCTTGTAGCAGTCATCAGTGGAGGTGCAGCAACCTATGGGAACCCACTTACAGATATAGGACTTGCGCCCATTGACTATCAAGGTAAGAAGCACAGCATTTCCATCAGTCACGGCTTCTAGGGTGGCAGCAAGAGCTTGTTGCCAAGTAGCAAGGTATTCAGGGACGGAACTGGTCTGTTTAATGGCCAGGAGGGGAGTTCCCACCACAATGGGTGAAAAGGTTTCACTGTAGTGGGACTTTGTGACGTCCCTGAACAACACCCAAGTGACATATATTTCTTGGCTGGCCCAGTTGGTGAACCACACAGAGGCAGGCCTTGTGAGGTGCCCAGATGCAGTAGCAACCCACATGGACTCGGGTACTTGACAGATACAGAGGCAGGTTTTGGTAGAGTTGAGCCAACTGACAATGCCAGCCCCTTTGACACCACCTGCAAAGGATTCAAGCTGGAGGTTGAGCATGCGTTAAAAAAGGTTTGAATGGGGTGAGATGATGCTTGTGTTGCGCTGCCTAAGGTGGAGTCAATTATACACACTTGTAAGCACCAGTTGATCTTGGTAAATGACATACCCGTTGGGGATGTCCCCTTGGGGATTGGCAGGAAAGTCTCTTGATGGGGAGTAGCCATACGGTCAGTACTCTGTCCTTTCTTTGGGGGAATTTTTCTTTTAGGTAGGTTGTGAACCTACTTCTGCTACCACTGTTGCAACTGAACCAATTTGAGTTCAGTATTTGAATTGGGGAAGACAACAGTTCAATAGAAAGAACAAGAATGAATAGAATAAGTTATTGTTTATTGTATAATATCATGATTAATATACTATATGGGGAAAGCCACAAGGCCACAAGGGGTGGCATAGTGGCATGTTCCATGTAGGGTTCAAATCCAAGGAATAACTTGTGCAGGGATCATCAGGTTGAATTGGTAGCGCTCCTAATTAGGAAAAAGTGCTTGCAGTTTAATATTGCCATCAGATTGGTTCATGTTTTTAGGTATGTCAAGGGGCAACTCATTGAGCGCTCCCTGTGTATTGTAAGATACATTAGCAGGTGAGTCTGGAAACTTGGTTTCAATATTATATTCACTAATATTACATCCCCTAATTTATTTTTTTATTGAGCTAATAAATTAATTGGTTATTGGAGATCTCAAATATTAGGTTGCAACTGTGAATCCCGCTTCTTTTAAACTTGCTTCCTATTCATTCATGTTTTTGAAGGTAAAGTATTTCTACACATTCAAACACATTTTTCTCAAAATTCATTTGAAAATTTCTTCTTTTTTATTCCTTTTGGGGAAATTGATATTCCTTCATAATTTATATGTTTTCAGTTTCCAAGACAAACACCCTTGTGGTTCTTGATTTATCTTCTTGTTACTTTCTTTGTTGAAAATTCACTTATATTCATTTCAGTTATTTGATTGATTTCTGCAGATCTCCTTTGAATTACTAGGGCTATCATAGATTGATAAGACTCATATACACCACTTGGCGTGTACACCTCCACTTCAACAACATATTCCAAATTTCTTAATGTAACTAGAAGAAGGTTATTAAAACATAAGAAAGCTTACTCATTCTTTCCTGTGTGGCCCCTTCAGCCACAGATGCCCCTTCAGCATATCTCATTAATGTTGATTATTCTTATTTTGTCTTCATTTCTTTAATTCTTCTTTCTTTTTTTAAAATTTATGTTCTGGTTTAACTCACTTCATTTTATGGAGCCCCATTTATTCTTAAAGGGCTTCTAAGTATTATGCTTGATACTTCTTTATTTATTTCTTCATTCCTTCCTTGTTCATTCATTTCAGCTTCTATTTCATTTATCATTTGTCATATTATTTCTGGAATTCAAAATACCTTCATTTCTGTTCATTTAATTTCTTTTATTTGAAATTTTGTTTTTGATTTAAAATGTCCTTTTATTAATTTGATTTTCTTTGACTTGTTACATGGCACTTTACTTGAGTTCTTCTGAAATATATACATGGTTCTTGAATATTAAAACTTTCTAATGTTTTTGCTTGAATATTAAGCAAGTATTTTCTTATTTTTCTTGTTTATTATTGCTTATAGATTATTAATTTCTACAACACTTGATTAAAAATTGCATTTTATCTATTCCCCAATTAGCAGGTAAATATTTCCTGGATGTTTTGCTCAATATCTGGTAGTACACGCCATTTTGAAAACGCCACTTCAATTTACGCCATCTCAAATTAAATTTGAGATGGAGTTTTTTGCATTAGTGATTTTGAATCACAAAAATTAAAATAAACAATAAAAGAGTTAAAATTTTATACTCTTACAATGTTGCATCTCAAATTTATGCCATCTCAATTCTGTCACTTCAAGTCAGATTAATTAAATCTTATTTTGCTAACTTTATTTACATATGAAATAACTTAGTGTGGGATGTGTTTACGCCATCTTGACTTTACCATATTTTGAATCACACTATTTATCTTTAACTAAAATAAGCTTATACCCAAACTAAAATAAAGCCTGTTGTATAGTGCCAGAAGATGTTCCTATAGTATTAATCAAAGACACTTATACTAAGAACAACTTAAATAGACGCCATATGATAGTCCTTCTAATGATTGTCATTGCTGGGTAAAAAAGCCAGTTTTGTTATATGTAATTTATAACTTTATTATACATGGATACATTGATAAGGGTTCTCTTAATAAAATATTTTAACAGTGATTTTAATATGGAAGGGGGTGATTACACTATTTTGATTTACATCACTTCAAATTCCATCAAGTTTCATATCACCCAATTGTTTGCATGTGCACAATGAATAGGGGAAAATAAGGGGAAATTACATATGACGCCAGGCTACGCTATATCAATTCCCCCACTGCAATTTGCTTTCCACTTTTTAAAAGTACATTTTCACGTAAAAAGCCATATTAATAAAGAATGTAAGAAATTAACTGAAACTTTGCAAATATATTTTGGCCTCCTCTAAACAACTGGGTACTTTTTAACCCCATTTATATAAGCTAGTTTTTAGAAATTCAAGTTTTACTCTTTGGCCCAGTTGAGGTAGCTCCACCGGAAATTTGTTAATTTAATATAAAAATGATCAAAAACACTATGTTTTTATGCTACGGCACCTCAATTACGTCACTTTGAAAGCGCCATTTTGACTGCAAGTTTTCAGTCAAAACTCAAAGTTTTGCATACTTGTGTTACTAATAAAAAATATTTTTTACAAAAACACTAAAATTTTGATATTATATATTTTTAGATCTCCTCTAAAATTCTATGTAAAAAAACTACTACTTTTATATTAAAAACATTCTCATTTTTTTCTTTAAAAACAACCCCCAAATTGCTCATATTTTGATACTAATTCACTTTTAGGTGCCTCCTAAGCCTACCACTAAAGCTACGCCCAAGGCCTCTAAAGCCTCAAAGTCCAAGATCACTCCTCCTAAGGCCAAGAAGGCCAATACCATCCCAAAGAAGAAGCCTTATAAGGCCTAAGCTCCCCCCAAGACCCCAACTCCATCACCTGAACCAGAGGAAAACACTCCTACCCCTCCTCACTCTCCATTTGTTTACTCCCCCTCTGATCCACAAGAGAAGTTATTCAACTTCAATTGCCACTCTGATCTCACCTCCGAGCCTGAAGAAAAAGAGGAGCGGAAGCTTGAGCCTGGTGCTCCTGCAGATGAGCAAATTGAGCTCTGGGATCTTAACAACATCTCAATATATGCAATTTAAATGGCATTTTTGCTATTCCCACAACATACCCAGCCACTACCCCATAATGGCAAAGAAGGGGAGTATTGGCTTTGTCTACAAGAGCTACAGCTTCAGCTGTAATGACAAGAAGAACCCCATCCTTTAATATCACTACAAATGTGATAATGTTGGCTGGCCTGCTAGGCTCACCACTTATGGGTTCACTAGATTTAAAGCCCAAACTGTCAACCATGACTGTGCCAAGCCTTTTGACCCCCTTTACCAACTGATCTGCTGGTTTCTTTGCCAGGTGATCCCAACCACCAAGGATCAAACTGCCACTGAGGCTGTCAATGATGCCCTCCTTAATTTAAATGATACCCAACTTGCCACTGTTGGTGGCGCCTGAAAATTGCAGAGATATCTCACTGATCAGATATATGCTCTGAGCACTGAAGGCGTCAGTGCAAGCTCCATTGATCAATTGATCTTTACCAAGGAACAAAAACTATCTTGCCATGAGGAGAGATTCCTTCTTCACAACAATGGTCAACATGCCCCTGAGCACATCATTTGCTTTTCCACAAGCCAGGATCTGCGCAACCTGTTAAAATGCAAGATCTGGCTTGCAGATGGCACTTTCTCAACCTTCCCAAAGCTCTTCAGCCAGCTTTGGAATATCCATGAGCAGGTTGGTAATCTAGTTCTTCCCCTGTTCTTCTTTTTCCTTTCCAACAAGAAGCAGGAAACATATGTCCGTGCACTCACAATTCTAATAGCCAAGTTGGATGAAATCCTCCCAACCATTGAAGAGGAGCCCAAGGAAACCAGAGGGTACAAGAAGAAGGCCCGGTCAGAGGAAGCCACCCCAACCAGGAAGCAGCCATAAAGCCTTCCCTATTACAAATATCTGTTAGTGGATTTCAAACAGGCTCAGGAAAATGCCTTCATTCAAGTCTTCAAGAGCTCCCCTCAGGGATGCTACTTTCACTTCTGGCAGGGACAACAGCACCCATGTCAACATTAAAAATGTTGACAGTGGCCATGCCGACACTTTTAAGGTCAACACTATAGTAAAGTGACAACCTTGTTTTACTTAATGTTGTTTCCTGGATGTTGACACTTTTTTAATTGATAAAACACTTTACCCTGAACATTCTTAATATAAAAATTATTTTAAAATACATTATTATATTAAAAAATCTCAGAGTGCTCAAAAATGCAATAAAAAATACCATAAGTAATAAGAAAAAGGAGATACAATCAACTATTTTTCAATTTACTATGTAATTTACACTCTTTATTATAAAATTATTTTTTATTCCCATAAAAATTAAAATTATAATGAGGCAAAAATACAGATATTTTATATATCATACTAACTACAAAATATAAGAAATTTCTAATTTAAATTTATTATACTTTTTATAAGCATAACTGAAAATATCTCATAGCTTAAAGATAAATTAACAAAATATAAGATATTTCTTACAAAACCACATTGAAACTGTATCTGAAACTTACCATTTATACTTAAAAAATTAAAAGTTTAAAAGTAAAAAATATATAGGCAAAGCAAAGCAAAGTTTATTTGGCTAATTAAAGCCACCAGCAAGAGCAGTGGCAACATCTTCAAGGTACTTCTTTATCTCTGCCACCTTGTACTTCTTCTTCACTACCTTCTGCACGTCCTCCTGGTAGTCTTGCTCCTTGGACTTTTGCTTCTTGGGGGCCACACAGTTGGTCAGGTTGCAGAACTTGGAGACAGTCCAGGCCTGCTCCTCCTGCAGCTTCTGGAAGAACTTGTTGAACTTGGGGTTGGTCCCAAACTTCACCTTCAGGTGCTTATGCCAAACCTCAAGGCTATAGATGGTCTTCATCTCCCCCTTGAGGCAGGCGCCTTGACAGTTCCAAGGGACAGTGGCCCCGCTCTTACCTCTCCGGGCAGTCACCTTCTTGCCCACCCATTGCCGCTCAAAGTACTCCAGGTAGCCTTCAAAGATGGTGGAGTGCTTCTTGATATAAGCATCCTCCAGGAGGGCCTCAAAGCTAAGACCAGTATGCTCTGGCTGCACAAAAGCCAAGGCAGCAAACTGGGTCAGGGCAAAGCGGCACTTCCCCTTACCATTGTTAAGATACTTGTCAAAAAGGTCTTTCTCACTCTTGAGATTCTTGACAAGGGCCTGCCTAAAATGGAAGAAGCAGCCCTGGACTTTTCCATTGAAGGTGGCCTGGAAGGCTCTGAACTGAGCCTGCTCAAAGTCCATTATGATAACCTTTGGCCCAAGTGATTGCACATGAGCTAGCTGCTCAGCAGATATGGTTGCCTCATCCTTCTCAGCGGAGGAGGGATTTGCCCTTGTGGTGTGGGTGGGAGGGGGGAGCTGGTTGGCGGGAAGGGAACTCAAAGCATCCTGGGCAATCTTGAAGGCTCTGGCATAGACCTCTGTCTTGGCACCAGGTAGGAGAAAGAACACAAGGGGGATGACCTGGTCATTAAACTGCTCATGCAGGACCCAAAGCTGCTTGAAGAGAGAGGGGCAAGTAGCAAATGTGCCGTCGCACAGCCAGGTGGTAGCAGTGTTCAGCAGCTCCAGGTTTTGGGTTGTGGCGTAGGCTATAATTCTATCCTCCACTTCCTGCCCATTGTCATAGAGCAGGAACATCTCACCATCCTCTGTTTTCTTGAGGGCATCTGTTAGGATAAGGTCCTTGATGCTGGTGGCACTCTTTGTGACAGAAATAACTGGATAATATGATGCCGTTTCTAAATGATGGGGAATAACCACCCAAATCCACATAGAATTGATGATTAACCACCAACACGGCTTCAGATATTTTTTTTTGTGAATTTTCCAATTGTAACTCCAGGATTAAGTAGAACAATCAATCCTAACCTGAGTAAACCAAGATAAATAACCTGGGAAAGCATCAATGCATCTTCAGCATAGAATTCTGGGCATTGAGAAGTGACCCAATTTTCATCTTCAGGAATGGAGGGAGGAGCTACAAAATTGGCTGGCATGAAATTAACATTTTGCGGCGCTGACAACAAAGTTCCCAATTCTGGGCCCCATCTTCCTGAAATGATTCTGTTCAGAATCAGATTGTACAGGATATACCGCAACAACCTGAGCACAGGATGCATTTTTAAAATTTAAAATTAGAACTTGGGATAATTGATTTTTATTGAGTAAATTTAGGAGGACTCAACTCTTAGAGTTGAAACAGGGAAAAATTATTCAATATATATCAGAAAAATTGACTAAGCAATACCACCTGGATCCTGGGCTCCTATTCCTTCTACATTGTCAAGTGAGTATCTGGTCCAAGTTGCAAAGAACCCTTGAGTGACCAATTTCTGACAATCATGCTGATTAACAAGCTCATATCAGGTGACCCTCAAATTACGCCAATTTATCAACGTCAATTTCAAGAAGGAGCTGGTTTCAGCTGATAGACTGGAGCAGCTGTAACCCATTTTCAATTGACTGTTTGATTTAAATCCGTTAATTTGGTCAATTTTATTAAAGGTTTGTGGGCTTTTTGAGCCTTTCTACTTGGCTGTATAATGCCCGGCATGATGGAACCTACTGTGACAGCAACTGACTTCAATCATTTGGAGGTATGGGTCAAGTTGAAGGAGGTCAAGAATGATGGGATAGGCATCCTTGAGCTGGGTATCTGGCTGCTTCTTTGGCTTATTAGCAAGCTTTTTATCACCTCTCTTCAAGAGTGCCCAAAATTCTTGTCTGACCATCACCTTGGTGAATTGTAGGCAGGCAGCAATTTCTGCTAGGGCCATACCACTTTGGTTGAGGCTCAGCATCTCCTTGAAATTTTTATTGGTTATCAATTGTTGCTTGGGTTCACACTTACCATGCTGGTACCCAAGCTAGGTTCAGCTTAATTTGATTGGCCAAATTGCCCTGGGATTGTTGAATTGAGGTGGAGGGAGAACAGTTGCTTGGGTTTCCTCCTCTAGAATAGACTGAGGTTTGGTCTGGTCTTGGGATACCCCATATAGTTTTTCATAAAACAAACCCATTGCTGAGCCTGGAGAAAAATACAGTACATCATCCTTGTGATTTAAGTTGATCTGGTTGGTGTAAACAGGGCCCATAGTAGCTGCACTTTCCCGCTCAATAACCTGGACTTGTGTTTGTTCCTGGTACTGCTCCTCCACAGTATCAAAGTTCACATTACTTGTATAACCCAATTAAAATAAAAAGTAATAAAATTTTATTAAAACAGAAAAGCAAAGTATTTGTCAGGATACCAGGAGTACCGTGGAGCTCCAGCAGGTGAGGGGGGAGTCAAAGCAGGTACTGGCATGGCCCACCAGATGATGGGACTTAACTTTACCAGGTAGGAAAGGGCCTTCCCAGCCACAGCCCAAGGTCCAGCTGCTGGCAAGGCAGATTCAATCAATCCTGTGAGCGCCAGGTAAAGCACTCCCAGGAATTGACTACTCTGGCCAGTGGCATCAGAAGTGGGGGGTTGAGATGGTTGGTTTGGGTGTTGGGGGAGGTTTCATGGGGACCAAGTAGGTGGCAGGGTTGTTGTACTTCCTGTTGAAGATCAAAGGGTAGATGGTGATTGCTTTGCCGTCACAGACAATTCAGTAGGGTTCATTGGGGGTGTTTGGGCAGGTGTACCACTGCAATTCTTTCAATGTCCAGGGTTTGTGGTCAGGATTGGTGGGATACTCAGTGAAATGCACAGGGCCAAATGGAGCGTTGGGTGGGCGGTAGTAGTCAAAGGCTTTGGTTTTATCAACAGGAGTCTGACTATCTATCCCAGTAGATGGGTACTGACGCTTGGGTGTATGCAGATGGAAGAGTATCAAAAATAGATATGGAAATAGATTGGTGAACCAAAGGTTCATAACAACTTTATTTGGTAAGGATGACAATACAGAACTTTTTCAAGTGCTTCTGATTTATATATTTACTTACATGCAGGTGCCTCTGGGCATTCTTCTGGTGCTATCTGTGTGACAAGGCTTGGCATCTCAGGTTCTGCTGTTTGGTTGGCTGCTTCATGGTTATTTTTGGGGTTTTCAGGAACAGTTGTTTGGCTTTTGATGGTCCATCTTGGCTTGGCTGGTCATTGATTTTGGCAGGTTTGGCTTCTGGGGTTTTGGGTTTTTTCTCAATTTGATCACCATTTTTGGACTGGCTTGACAGGCTCTCTTGAGCCCAAGGAACTTGATTAAAAAGGGGTCCCCAATTGGGGATCCCAAATTACTTAATGGAGGGTGGGCTTGATCTGGGTTTGCTGGGCAGCTAAAAATAGCCTGCCCAGGACCAGCCAAACCCACCAAGGCTTGGGCGTAGCTTTTGGGGCCCAAAGCGGGCCCCTCAGCTACCACCAGGGCAGGAATGGTTCCTGCACCTGGATTTGCTTTGAAAAGCAAAAATCAAGGTGCGGGTGAATCTCCCCCGCCTGCTAGCCCTGCCTGGTGGCTAGGAGTGAGTTCAATTCCTGCCCAGGGCTTTGAAGCTGTTACTTTTGTAACAGTATTTCTAGAAAATTGATTTTATTTAAGTGTGTTCTCCTTTTTGAGACATTCTCTCAGACATAAATGTTCAAATTTAGAAGCACATAAATTGAAAATTAGGATGTAGTTTACTGAATAGGTTTTATTGAATTCACTCTTGAAAGCCATTTTTCATTTTGAGGCCAAAAAATCAAGATTGTCAAAAAGTGAGTTTTTTGTGTTTAAAAAAATTTGTGACTGAACCTCATTTGTTCTCTGTTTGTATCATTTTTGCTACACACTCATTATCAAATTTGATGTAGAATACCTTAGGATGTGACTGTATTGTGTTTTTTTAATATGGAGTACTTTTGTTTGCTGTCTCATTTCTGGGATTTGGTATTTGACTTTAATTTTGTTGTGTGATTGACTATTTTTGTAATCTGGACCTAGATAAATGGAAGTTTTATTGAGTAAATTAACCTCCAAGTGGAATCAATTATATTTTGTTTTGTACTGAACTGATTTTGTTTTGATATGGTATATTTTTGTTTATCTCAACAGATTGTAAAACTACTGTACTATACACTTTAATTTAGATAGATTTACTACAACCAAAATTTATCATCTATAGTACATATCATAAAAATACTTTACTTATGTATTATATTTATTTTATCTGGGTGGTATATATATTATTTAAATAATTTTTATTTGGCTTTCTTAAATTCCACATATTTATTAGTAATTTGATTTGGCCATTAATTTACATAAGTTTGACTTTCCCAGACATACTATTAGATTGGCTTGAGATCCCCAGCCTGTGCAAACCACATTTCAGTGTTCCATCCTGGTTCTTGGTTTTTGAGGAGCTGATGAGGTAATAATGGGTACTAATACAATTAGAAATTCTATCCCAGTGTCGTATTTTTTAGTACATTTATTTTTATAGCTAGTGTAAGATTACACAGCAAATGTGTTCTTTTACAAGTCTTGTAGGTTCAAAAGACAGAGGTAACGTTCTTCCACTTGTTATCGTCTGGATGGCAAATACGATGCAAAACTTGCAATTTACTCAAAGCGACTGAAAAAAAGTATTTGGGATATGTGAATTTACTTGTGTTTGAATATTGAATATTTTGGTCAAATATATGGGACATTATTTTTCTTGTTATGCCTAGGCGCCAGATTGGTTATTTTATAACTTAATCACATTATTCATATTCAAATTATTCAGAAAGAGTAAAATACAATCAATCCCAAATATTTAATTGATCTTGGGCTTGGGTGATTTTTTAAAAAATAATTCATTGATTTTATAATTGAAAATTGCAACTTATAGTACTACTGAAAATATCTTAAGTGCTACTATAAACCAAAAATATTTATGATGAGTTGCATGGGAGAGTAATAGCAGCCCCAAAGCTATAAATGCTATTACCCTATCTTTGGCTCATCATAAATATTCTTAGTTTGTTTCAGAAAAAAAGGTTGTTGTTTTTGAAAGACTGATAACTCTATTTAAAATACACCCTCTAGTAAGCTGCCCTACTTCATGAACTTGCCCCAATACACTACTAGCATCTTCTGATATTTTTGTTTCTCTGGTATCATCACGTGATTTCAAATGATAAAATATCTCAGAATATTCTGAGAAGCTTTCAAATGTTAAAGGTGAAGTATATAACTTCCCATCTTTCATCAAATATGAAAGATTAATGCGCAGATTTTTAACTTCAAGCTCTTTTTTTATAGGCCTAAATTTCCTTTCATAAATATAAAAAAATGCTTTTTGGGAAACAATTGAACCAGTTAAAGATGAATTGTATAATTCTTTTCTTCTTTCTTCTTTCTCACAAATATTTTTTAGATCATTAATGTTGTTAATATAAAGTACATTTTCTTTTTCCTTTAAAATTTTTGATATTACACCAAAGTGACCATCAACAATGCTTTTTCCATGGCATTCAACAAAACGGTTATATTTTATGGAACCCTTAATATATTTAGGTGCCTCTTTAAATAAGTAATATAAAAATTCATATGATCTAAAATGATTTCCATTATCTGTCCATACTTTTATATTTTTTTATTTTTTTAAATCTATCTAATTTAAGAAGACTTATTAGACATTCACCTGAAAATAAAGAATCATGTGATAATATTTGAGACAAAAAATCATGATATTCATATTTAATTTTATTGTTTTCTTTAAAAACTAATGCAAACCCTAATAATGAGATTGGTTTTTTTGAATAAAAACAATTATTGGTCTCAATTGGACCACCTCCAACCTTTAAGTTTTCTTTATAATCTATAACTACAACACAAGACTCATCATCTAGTTCATTAATATCTTTTTTATATTCACAATTTTGATGAACATAAAAGTCTTGGTGCTGATTAATAGTCTTTAAGTCATTGTCTATAGATTCTGGTAATGGTAAGTTTTTACTTTCACATTCTTCCTTCTTTTTTCTAGTGAATTTTTTAAATTACAAATATTGCACATATCAGTTTGTTTTTTACTTTTTATTATATTTTTAGGGATTAATTTATAGTAAGTGGAAATTGAAACTGAAATTTCATTTTTTATTTTCATATTTTCATATATTTCTTTTTTTGTTTTAATTAGAGAGTATTTAATTTCAGTTGAGTAATTACTCATCTCTTTTTCTATATCTTTATAAATTTTTTCAGGCACTTTTTTTGTAAACTGGCTTGTTTCAAAAGAATTTTCCAGCAATTTTTTAATTATTTTTTTAGTTATTTCTTTTTTTAATGAATAGTTATTATTTTTTTGGCTTTTTTTGTTTAAGCTTACATTTTTATTTTTATTTATTTTTCTTGAGTATTCAAACTCACTTTTGGTTATATTAAACTCCATATCATTAAGCTCTTTTAAAGAGTAACTGGAAGTAACCAGAGATCGCAAGGCTGGGAGATGTTTTTGGGGAGAAGATTTCATGAGATTCTTTAAGTTTTCAATGAACTCATTGCCTTTTTGATTTTGAATAGTTGGCAGGAACTGAGCTTTCCCAAATTCAGTTTGAGTAAGGAAGTGCTTGATGAAATTATCAAGATCATCACCAGCAATAAAGAGGAATGCCTTTTTTAACATTGCAATTCTCTCTCTTTTTGTTGAAGCTCCCAAGGAAAAAAAGGGTAGCATGGAAGAAGTAAATTTAACTGAGGACATGGTAGTATTTTGAATCTGTAATTAGGTCAAATCTTTGATGTGTGCCTTAATGATGGAGTAGTTATGATCAGAATGTGGTCTTTGAATTGGGTTATTTGGATTAGAAGCTTTGTGGTACTTTAGCTCTTATATACCAAGCTAAATGACACCATTCTGAAAGAAATGGTGTGATAGCTTTTATTATAGTTTGAACTTGAATTTATGTTTGCAGAAATTAATTAAATACCCAGTTTTCATGCACAAGTGATATATGTGAAGCAGCTAAGCATTATTATTACATCATATCCTCTTTGTAATCAATGCAAATCAATTAAAATGATGTATTCAGTTAATTGTAACTCTTCCGCATATTTTTAAATGATAAAATATTAAAGAATTCCATTTAAAGAATGCTCAATTTGAGGTTCGAAGCTCACTTGAACCTTAAAATCAATCTAAACAGTGATAAAAACATCCTAACTTCAAACTATCATAAAATCCTAGAGAATTGAGCTTTTTAAATAAAATAAAATGCGAAAATAAAGCTCTCAATCTTATCTTTAATTTCATCAAATAAAAAACATCACTTGTGTATTCAAAAAAGAGTATTTATTAGCTTTGAAGTGATCTACTTTATATCATTAGATATAATCATATAATAAAATCTGGATTATGCTCTTTTAAATTACTTTTGCTTTAATATTGAGTATAGTATATATATTAAAATTTTTACACCAATAGAAAGATAAGATTCTTAGCTTCATTTTGATAGTTTACAGTGTAAAAAAATATTAATTTTTCATTGAGTTATTAATGTTTTAAATATAAATTGTGTAATTAGTTACTTTTTCAAAATCGAACTGTGTTATGCTGCGACTTGAGCAGCATGTGCATTAGAAAATGGCCTAATCTCTAAAATAATGACCCATATAGTACTTGCCAACAGTTAAAATATGGGGGTTTGGGGAAGTTGAGGGGGTTAGCCATGAGGCTGGTGCGTAACCGAAAAGCGGGGATTTCAGGGGGTTCGATTAACTGAAATCCAATTAATTGACGGTTGTCACACTAGGTTTACTCCTCCAGCTTAATAATTTGGCTGCTATACCTCCAAAAATAATTCTGAACTCCAGTGGCGCCAGGTGATCAATTAATGATTTGTTGCCTTGCAATGATTCGAAGTCAATTCTTTTTGAAAAATCAAATATTTAAAGAGTATTAAAATTTTGGGTGGCTTAATTACTGGAGATCATAAAATTCCAAGCCACGTGGCACCAAGTGGATCTATAGAACTTCTAGTACATACAAAATGTGGTTTAAGCTATCGGCGTCGACTGACTTACATAAAGAATTATGAGAAATCAATTCATTCATCACCCATTACCACATTAGAACTAAATGATATCAATAGGCAGCCACCATCGTTTAAGTTAATTGATACTTAGCACTTGACTTCTGAAATGCAGCTCAGGCATAATCGATGGTCTCTCCTGCAGAAACCGCCCCTATTCTCGTTTCTGTATGGCTGCTTAACTTAAAGTGAATTTTATTTAGGGGTACTTTCTACTCATCCAATTGAAATGACGAAATAATCGCACACCGATTGGGTCATTTTGGTAGAATAAACCGAATTTCTTAGATTTTAGGTTCTTTGTCGAGTGGATGACGAGTTTATTCCACAAATTTCTTAGGTTCAAAGCCACGTTCGTTTATCATGAATAACGACGCTGACTTATTTTTTAGAATAAAATTTAAACCGCTACAATCAATCGATTCCTAACGTGTAAGTTTAATTGGTTGATTTGATAGGGGCCCCAAAATTTATTGAGAATTCAAAAAATCAAATTCGTTTGACCCTTTCCTCATCCACCTTGAATAGAAGGTTAAATTACAATCAAACCTTTCTCTCTTGACTCTTTAGACCATGAAAATACGAACCAAGGACCTCGAACACCAGGAGGAGTTAATGGGGTTCTACTTCCCTGAAGCACCCAAGCAAATAAATTGTTTCCCGCGCCCACCCTCTCCTAATCCTGATTTTCCTACTTGCCTTCCTGGAAGGAAGTTTGGCTTCTATATCTGCTGCAGCAAGGTATATGACACTCACGTTAAAGCACTTGACCACTGGCTTGACTTTCACTTCCTGCCATTCAAAAGCAATCTGAATGTGGTAACTCCTCATGGGCTCCTGCCTAGCTTCTATTATCCACCCAACCCATGCAAAACCTCAGCTGATCTTACCAACAAGGACATCTCATTGGTTGCCCGTGCAGAATATTTTTTAGCACACATACAAAAAATCCCTGTTACTCCTTCAAGGTTCCGCCCTGCCCCACATTCCAGGCCACCACATGAATTTAAAAACCCTTATACTGCAGTACTGGCTATGGCATATGATTTCATTGAAACTGTGCTTGCAGAAAGAGAGGAATATCATCTATTTCTATCTCTTATCATAGATGGATCTGATATGCAGTTTGGACATGATCTTGGTAGCCATCTAGCATATTTTCCCTTTTGGGCTGACTATTGCTATCCATCTCTTCCTAAGGTTGTTTCAGCTACAATATCCTCACCTCCCCTTGATAGCAAATCTGCTCCTCATCCCTCTGATCAGATTTGCCGAGGCCGCCGTGATATAGAAGGGTTTTATGTCTGTCCCACTCCTGGATGTGGAAAGAAATATAAGCAGCCCAATGGGCTCAAGTACCATATAAACAAGGGACAATGTACTGTTATTAATATGGAAACTGGAGAGCGCCCTACAATGGATATCCGCAAGTGTGTTGACTGCCCATTTCTTCCCTGCAGCTCCTCATTCTCAACCCCTAATGGCCTCAAGTATCATCTTTTCAAGAATCATCTCAAGCAGGAGCACTTTACCTATGGTAAGGGGGACATCCTTTCTACCTACACCTGCCCAGTCTACTCCTGCCGACGAGGCTTTTCCTCATCAGATAATCTCCGCCGGCATATTCTGGAATGCCATGTCAGACCAACAGACCTTTCTAGAAGACTGGGGTCTCCATCAAATTAAACTTAGATTTACACCACTCCTTACCCCACCCTACCTCCAAGGAGCTAATATTTATCTTAAAATATGGTGCTTATATTATAGTTTGGGTGATTATAATTTTGGAGTTTAAATACAGTAGTTTTCAAAGCTATGGTGCTAAGCAAAAAACTCATCTGTAAGTGAAATCAACTCCACTGTAAACAAAATCTATCATCTTAAAATTAAATAGAAATGAACACAAATCTATTATAAATCAATATAAATTTGTTGGTTTTTAATTTTGTTTACAGCTGATTTTGTTTTGTTTGAATTCCAGTTGATTTCAATTACAGATAGGCTATTTTTGTTTAAATCTCAGCTTTTTGCTTAGAGCCTGTCAGGGATCCGCTCATTAGGGAGCCTTTCTCCAATTGAATGGAGAAGGGCTCCCAGGTTAAACTTAACTAGAGTGGAGCCTACTGGAATTCCTATCATTAGCATATGGAGAAGGTGACCAAATAATCAAAATTTCTCCAAAGGGGTGTAAAGTGATTTAGCAAGTAGTAAACACTGATGTATCCCAATGTCGTAACTGTGCTGTTTTAGCAGAGTTACACGGGGAAGAAATATTTAGAAGCTAGATAATAATCTTTATTGGAGAGATAGTGATTATATAGTTCATGTGAATCAAGGATAGTAGGAACAAGATTGGTGATCACACGGCTGGATGGGAGAGGGGGGTAGCTTGATCCTGATAATGAGTCAAGCGCCAAATTGAGGTATCCACTGTGAAGGATCATCATCTGTTCATGTTGTTGGATTTGGTAATTTGAGTTGACTTCCTAGTCTGGCTTCAGGTGACCAGATAATCGGATTGTGGGTCACAAACCCGCTTGGTTGGAACCTTGCTGGCGGGTCAAGCCTGCAGTTTTGACACCCCCCTGCTGAAGGTCGGCCTCCTCTGGGGGCAGGTTGTCAGGAGCCCGGGCGCCGTATTGAATCAGTTGTTGCTCGGTGGCAGGCAGGGCGGTTTCTCATTGTTTCTGTCTTGCTTTGCAGGGTTGTAGGCAATCATGGTGTAAGGTCTTGTCTTGCTTGTGTTTCCCAAGCCCTTGTACGAGATAAGTGTTATTGTCGTTTACCTTTAGAATGATTGCTGGTCCTACTTTCTTGGGTTGTAGTTTGCTCTTGTCAACATTCATGACCCAGACTTCATCCCCGACTTCATGTCTATTGCGGATGGGAACAAATGTCTTTTGTAAGCGTTCTTTTTCTTTGGCTGTTTTTTTGCTGTTGGCCTCTACTACTTGAGGATCTGAGCAAGGGGGGACTTGACTTGGTATTTCCAGTTTAGGTCCTGTCAATGCTTGAATGATATTTGGCTGTGTGCTGTATACCAATTCAAACAGGCTTTTCCTGGTGGATCTGTTCACTTGGGTTTGGCACACAAGTAATGCAGTTGGTAACTGCTTATACCAGTCTTCAGGTCTCCTGGCAGTGAGTTTGGCTAGGGCTTGCACGAGGCTACCATTAAGCCGCTCTATGTGTCCATTGGCCTGTGGATGGTATGGTGTTGTGACAGTGTGTTTGACCCCATTTTTGGTGAGGTACACATTGGTGTCTTCAGAGGTCAATTCTTTGCCTCCATTGGTTATCAGGAGTTCTGGCTTTCCAAACCTGCTGATTATTTCTTTGCCAATAAATCATTGGATGTTGTTGTCGGTGTGTGTCTTCACTGCTTGGGCTACTGGCCACCTTGTTGCAAATTCAATGGCTATGATGATATATTTTTTGTCGTTGTGCTTTCCTGGCATGGGGCCTACAATTTCAAGAGCCCATACTTTGAACGGTAGTTGGGTTTGAATGGGGAGTACAGACTTAGGCAGGGTTTTGCTTTTGGCAAACTTTTTGCAAACCTCACACTGTTCTAACACTTCCTGGACATCACGGTATAAGGTTGGCCACCAGGCTTTATGCTTTAGGAATTCATATAGATTTTGGCTCTTAGTATGTCCAAGATCTCTGTGGTAGCAAAGAATGGTATTGACTTGTTGATGTGTGGGGATGTAGGGAATGGTTGTGCCATCCAACATCTTTCTGTGAAGAGTCCCGTATATGTCAGCAAAGAGATATTCATTCTTGATGACTGTTTCTCTGGTGATGTTGGTTATGCCTGCAGGGAATCCTTTGTCTTTTGTACGTAGCACTAGGAGAGGCCAGTCTGGGTTAAGCCCATTCTCTCCCCAAGAAGCGTGGACATACAGACAAGACAGGGCGTCCGCCATGGCAAGCTTGGCCCCGGGCTTATATTGGATGAGCATGTTAAACCTTTCTAATATTTTCATCCACTGCGCTTGGCGGTGTGACAGGTTTGCTTGTGTCTTGAAATAGATGAGCAGCTTGTGATTGGTTAGTGCTATGAATTCTTCCTGCCGTTCCAGGTAACAGCGCCATTTGACTAGGCAGTGTACGATGGCCAGTAGTTCTTTGCCGTGGATTGGGTATTGACACTTGCCATCCATCAGTTTGCGCAACTTGTAGGCTATGAGCAGGAAGTCACCATCACTATTCTTAATTTTTAGTACTCCCCCAATGGATGCATCTGAGGCGTCAGTTTCCATCTGGTACTCTCCGTCTCTTTTGGGATATTGTAAGATGGGAGCTGTTGTGAGCTTTTCTTTGAGACATCTAAAGCAGAGATCACGTTGGGGGTCCATACAAACTTGGACTTGGCGCCTGTTAAGGTGGACAAGGGGGCAGTCAAGACGCTAAGGTTGGGTATGAAGCGTCGTACATAAGCCACCATTCCCAAGAAGGTGCGTAGTTCTGACTTGTCCTTGGGAGGTGGCATCCTGCAGTTGGCTTGTATCTTTTGACTGTCGGGTTTGATGCTGTCTTTTGAGACTATGTGTCCCAAGAAGGGTAGTTGCTCCCAGAAGTACTGGCATTTGGAGGGCTTGGTCAACAGCTTGTGTCATTCCAAGGTTGCAAAGACTTCCTCCAGGTCTTTGTGGTACTGTTCCACCAAGGAGCTGTAGACAATAATATTGTCCAGGTACACTAGGGCATGTTTGCCTATGTGTGGCGCAAACACTTTGTTCATGAAGGTTATAAAGGTGGACAGGGGATTAGTCATGCCAAAGTTGAGTACCACACATTTGTAGGAACCGTACTCAGTGCAGAAGGCTGTCTTGGGGGTGTCTTCCTCCTTGATGCAAATCTGATTGTAGCCTGCAGTTAGATCAATCTTGGAGAAAACAGTGGCTCCTCCCAAGGCGTCAAAGAGGTCATCAATCAGTGGCAGTGGGTAACAATTCTTAATGGTGACTTTTTTTAGGGTGCAGTAGTCTGTGACCAGGCATAAGGTACAGCCCCCTTGAGTTGGATAGAGTGTTGGATGTGCTTCTCAGGGGGTAGCCCAGGTAACGCTTCTTTAAAGATTTCTGGGTGACAGGCCACAATGCCGCAATCTTGAGGCGTGGAGGTATCCTGGTGGTCCTTGAAGTGTATGATTTCATACTGACAGGAATCCCAGTCAATCGCTTTCAGGCTTTCCTTATTGTCCAAAGTCTCTGTGATGCGTACAAAGACGTGATCACGTAGGAGTTAGACCACAGAGTCAGGATAGATCTGATGGTTGACGGCTTCATGCTTGATGATCAACATGGAGGTTGTCCAGTCCATGTGGGGGTTGTTTTTCCGTAACCAGTCTAGTCCCAGTACAATGTCAAACTTAGGGAAGTCAATGACGGGACCTTGGATGGTGGAGTGAAGGTTCTCAAGCATGACAGAGAAGGGGGCAGTTTCCTTTGTCACGGCAATTTGATGTTCATCCGCCAGGACCACATTTTTAATCCGTAAAGGATTAGTGGCCAGCTTGAATTTATCCACAAAGGTGCTGTTGACTAAAGTTTGGTCTGCACCCAAGTCCAGGAGTGCTAAACCTGTATAACTGTGAAAGCGGAAAGGTTAAGGCATCAATTTATTGGGATGTCTGGCAATGGTGTATAGTACTGGGTCTTCCGAGAGCACTTGGATCATTGGGCATTGGTCCACGTCCTAAGGGTTGGTATTCATTGTTGGGCAAGTCAGGAGTTGCGTGGGGAGAGCTTGGCTTGCTTAGTGCTCTCCCTGTGCTTTTTCCTCATCTTGGTTGCCTTGGGTGGTGGTGACACAGAAATGGGTGCAATTTGACTGGCAGTTATTTCCGTTTCCATTCCCATTCAAATCCGTGGGTTTGTGGTTGTTGTTGTTGCTGTTGCCTCCAGGAGGTGGTCGAGAGGAGCGCCTGCTTGGATGGGAGTCCTTAGGCCTTTCTTGTTTCCCAGTCTGTGCTTTGTGTAGCGTGTTGGATGTTTGTTCCGCTTTCTCCGCATCACAGTACAGGCTTTGCAGGTTGGTTACCTGGTCCAGGTTCACATGTCTCATCATGTGCAACTTAAGGGCATTGTAGTACATGAGGTGTGTAGCTGGGGTGTCAAAGGCCATGTTGGATGGGGCACAGAGACAGAGTTCCTTGTAGGCGCGGGTAAGTTCTTTGACAGTGCCTGTCTGAGTCAGGTTCTTTACTTGGTGTATGATCATGAGCGCTGTATCCTTGAGCACAAACCTTGCCAAGAAGTCCTGTTTAAAGGTGTCCCAGTTCTTGTCAGTGTGCTCTTTATGCCACTTGTCACACCAGGTGCCAGCGTCATGGGTCAGGCAAATGGAAATCTCCACAATCCAGAATTGCTGTGGGCATTCCATTTGAGCCAGCTTGCTTTGGGCGGACCGGATCCATGCGGCAGCATTGTTGTCATTGGCCCCAGCAAAGGGTTCCAAGGCAGCGCTGCAAAGTCTTTGTGCAACATAGGCAGGCATGGTGGTTTTGTCAGCTGGTTGCGGCATCAAGGACTGTGCCTAAAAGAACCCTTGGGTGGACAGGGCATTGAAGGCGGGTAGCGGGATCACCGTGTTTTGGTAGAGGACAAAACCATCAGGTATCTCAGCACTAGGAGTATACGGAGTCCAGTTGGGCGGGAGGCCAGACATAATTCTGTCAAGGATTTGTTGGCCGCGGAGTGTGCGGGCAACAGGCGGAATTTTTCAAGATAAGGTAGGATGGAGAACCTACCTGTGCTACCAATGTTGTAACTGTGCTGTTTTAGCAGAGTTACATGGGGAAGAAATATTTAGAAACTAGATAATAATCTTTATTGGAGAGATAGTGATTATATAGTTCATGTGAATCAAGGATAGTAGGAACAAGATTGGTGATCACATGGCTGTATGGGAGAAGGGGGTGGCTTGATCCTGATAATGAGTCAAGCGCCAAATTGAGGTATCCACCGTGAAGGATCATCGTCTGTTCATGTTGTTGGATTTGGTAATTCAAGTTGACTTCCTAGTCTGGCTTTGGGTGACCGGATAATTGGATTGCAGGTCACAAAACTGCTTGGTTGGAACCTTGCTGGCAGGTTGAGCCTGCGGTTTTGACACCAACATCAGCCAGGGGGCCTTGGGATGAATTATTGGAGGGAAACAAGTGGTTTCAATGTAGGAGCATGGCAGCGGTGTGGACCAAATTGATACCAAATGGAGTCTTCAGATTTATCAGTGGGTGTTGGTTTGGGAGTCTTGAAGTTCATGCTTGCCTGGCCATATCCTATTAACATACAGAAAACCCACATGAGAAGAATGGGCTTCATGTTGTTGGGGGGAACTTGATTTATCTATTAATCAATTTAGAAGTTGAAAATATAGATTTATTTGAAATTGTTGAGAGGGATTGTCATGTTCTGAGGAGCGGCACAGACACACAACAAGAAATCCTAACCTTAGGATTGGATTTGTACTAAGTCTTGTTTAGTTGGTAGGAAAGGTTATGCAATTATCTTGTGGCTCTGAATGATAAATATCTACTAGTTGTGGCTAGAGAGAGGCACTGCAGTACTTGGAAACACAAAGATAAAAATGTGAATAGAACTTAGATTTTATTGTGATATTGAAGAAAATATATACTGTGCAGCTTTACCACAAAACAGTACATGGACATTAGGATCACTTGCCACCAGCATTAGTGAGGCAAGTGAGTTTCAGAGAATCAGGAAACCAAACAATTGAATTCCCCAGTTTGGAAACAGACTCATTTTGATAAGCAAAGGCAAAAGCAAGGGATTTGTCCTCAAAATGACCTAACAAAGGCAAAATCAAAACATTGTGAATAGTGGCATTCACGACAAGAATAAAATTGTTGGAGCAATTGCTCAAACAGGGGGAATTCAGATTAAATACTGAAGTGGAGGGGAGTGACATAGGGTTTACCAGAGGGGTCTGCAAGCTTAGGTGGTGGATTATTGCTTTGCAGGACTGCAGCATAGAAAGAAGTGTGACTGGTCATTTCTTGCAGGATAAATTTGGGCTCTGTACTATGAGCTGGTAGGGATTGCTTCTTTGGATGTATAATAGTTCTTTGGATTGGTAGTTTGGTGGGCTCTGATTGGGTAATTGAGGCCTCTATCCTTAGATCTGGGGCCAAAGTACATTTTTTATCATGCTGATTGGTTGATTTTAGCTTTTGGGTAGTTTCAGGTCCATTAATTGATATTAATTTATCATTAGTTGCATTTATGCCGCTACTGTTGTTCTATGAAGTCAAGATAGTTGATTTTACTGTGGTATTTATATCATATGGATTGTTTTACTTTTGCTTCTGCTTTCAGATGAGGTTTTGAGCTTCAATGAAAATCTGTGTTCATTTATCAATTTCTAATCTGTTTCAAATTCAGTTTCATTTATCAACTGAGAATTACACTTAATATCTGTTTGTTTATTTAAAAATGATTTTACCATATCAATCTGAGCTTGCATTTTACCAGTGTTTGAATAAGCAGTTTCTTTTCTTTTGAGTAAGGAATATAATTCCTTACAAAGCCATAGCTTTGAAAACTACTATAGAATAATAATTGGCAAAACAGATATCCACAAATTCTTTAGTTATAGTAGTTTTCCCATATGCTGTAATGTTGGAGTCTTTTTGAAATTCCAAAGTGTTGATAAAATGGGGAATAAAAATTCAAATACTGAAAGCATTCAGCAACAAAAAAATTCTCAATGTCAAAGCTTGCAAATAGTAAACTCCAAGTAAAGACATCAGGAAGAGACAACCAAGAAGAATCAAGGCAAAATTACAGAAGGAAACAATCCAAAGAAATGAGGCAATATTTTTCAAATAAAAGTTTTATCAAATTGGCTCAATCATTTCTTCAACTTCAGGCTCAGGGGCTGTAGCAAGCAGCACCTAGGCTGCAGACACTGAAAAACAGACACCACAGCTCAGGATAAGCCATGCAGGCATATATGTCAATATAAGCTCCATTCATGTGGAGTATTTAGGCCAAAAACAGAAAGCTGCTATTTTCAAATTCTTATGGTTCTGTTGAACTACCAGGGTAGTTCTTAGCTCCAGCCCAGTCCATACAGGTGTTTGGGAGAGAATGCTGGCATCATCAGGGCAATTCTCTCAACTGTGCCATCTTAACTGTCCAAAAATTATGACATCATATTTTTGATTTTGAGGTTGAAAAGCATCCAATTGCCTGATTTTTGGGTTTAAGGCTTTATACAGATTTTTTAACTTTTCTCAGAATATTCACCTGCTGGCCACACCCCACTTATGGTCAGCAGCTTGGTTGATGCCAGTATATTTTTTAGGGACTCTTTTCAGGGCCAGGCTCCTTGGTACTTGGATTTTTGAGGAAAATAAGTTCTAACCAAGATGTAAATATATGTGACATTACCCTCCACTCTTGGGGGCAGGGAGACGCCTCCTCCATATACAGCTGGCAGCAAACAATTCTCACAGACAGGATTGAGCTTCATGGTGGATATCTTGGGGCTGGCAGGGCCTGAAGCTTCAGGGTCCTTAGAATGAAACAGCTGAACTGACTTGATGGCATCAGTACAATCCTAATGGGAAATCTAGGAGCTCTCTGACTTAAGATAGCCCTTCTGTGACACCAAGTATTGCAGTTATTTGGGCAGAAGGTGTGGGACAATAATGGCTTCTAGATCATATGCTGTTTATCCTTCAACCAGCATAGGTTCTGGTAAGACTACTAGGGTACCTTCATACTTGGTGAGTAGGCATTAATGAAAGGGTATGAAGGTCTTGAAACTGGGAGAAGTTACAGTTAGTAGGTGGCAACTTCAATGTTACAGAGTATTTTAAGCAGACTAACTCTCTTTGGACCTAGCTTGTAACCAGAAATCTTCAGACATATGTTTTGGGAGTAAATAATCACCAGGTTTCCAGGTTGATAGGCTGTTCCTTCTCTGCACTTAAAGTCTGCATAGGCCTTGTAAGTTGGCACATAATGGCTTAATTTCTCTTTGACTCTGGATTGAGTATCCTTTATACTCTTAAAAATCTTTGTTTTTTGCACAGCTGGTGTAAAGTTACGCCTCCACCTTGGGCCTCTACTTCAATCCTCACCAAATGCTTGGGGATCTCTGACAACTTACGCCTGGATATTTCCCAAAGATTTACTGAAAACCCCCAAGAAAGGTCCTCACACTATTAATTGCTGAAATATTCTGGGAATGACCCACCTAAACCACCCAAGAGACACCTCTGGTTAAATATCATGTGCAAGAGCGGCCAGGAGCAGTGTTAATTGCATTCAAGACAGGTTCCTAAATTTTTGGTTGAGTCAGTTTTCCCTTTGATTTTGTTCATTTGGATTTTTCCAGATTTTCCTGCCTCAAGAGATGCATCCATATTCCCTCATATCATTGATCAATCAGATTTGGACATTCAACTTCCCATAAAAATTCTATCCCCTTCCTTTAAATGAATGCAAGAGTTGTAAAAGACCTTGCTTCATCATACTCTACTCTAATAAAGTTCAAAATTTGTTAGTCTAATCTAGCCATTTGGTTTTTTCTGTTGTTTTTGGTTTTCAGTTGATTTCTTCCCCCCTTTGGTCTTCCAGGAATTGTTGACAACAACCTTTTGGTTGTTGCTTAAACTGCAATTTTTATTGTGGTTGTGAGCTTGGTTTTATTTCCTCTCAACCTGCTCCCCAATTCTCACAGCTGGGCTCTCCAGTCTTGGTTCCATGTTATACTGGGGGTTGTAGCCATATTCTATATAAAATGGAGACACACCTGAAAAGAAATGGGGAGCTGTGTTATAAAAAATGGGCTATAGATAGATTTTATGCCCAGTTGTCTTGCTCCATGTTTATATGGTAACAGAGTATAGTATCTAGGCTCTGTTTTACCCTCTCAGTCTGTCCATCAGGATGGGGGTGGTAGGCCATTAATATGTAGAGCTTCACTCCAAGGAATTTAGCCAATGCTTCCCAAAACCAAGCTGTGAGCTGGGGACCTCTATTGCTGGCTATCTCTGTGAAAATCCATGTACAGAAAATTTTCTGCCAGTGAATAGCTTTGTCATCTTCACTGATGTGATGATATTATGACAAGGGAGAAATTAGCTCATCTTAGTAAACCTGTTGACTAAAACCATTATTTTGACATATTCTTGAGATAAAGAAGTTTCACAATGAAGTCCACTAAGAATAATGACCAGGAATCTTTTGCTGGCTAAATAGACACTAGAAGACCAGCTTGTTTGAGGCAACTAGGCTTAGCTTGCAGGTATACCTGGAAGGATTTAGTTACTTTTCCACATCAGTTGTGAGACCCTTTCAGTTGAACTTTTGCCTTATAATCTCAATGGTCTTATTCTTCCTTTGGTGACCTAAAGTAAGAGAATAGTGATGAGCCTGGATATCTTGGTTCAAATGATTCCTTTGGGGACTCATATTTGGCCCATGAAGTGTAGCATTTCTTTGCTAACTGTGTAGTGAGTTTCTGCAAAAGCTGATGTTAGTGCTAAGTGAACTGGGTGATCAAATCTTGTTTCTAGGGGCTATAACAGCTTCACCTTTGACATTAAGTACATCTTAACCAGTTGGCTTTGTTGTTTGGTACTCAATATCACAAGTTTTGGTTCAGAGTGGATCTTATTGGCAAGAATCACTACATGTATATTGAACTCCCGTTAAGCCTTTAAATTGAACAGGTGAGCTAAATTGCAACTTAGGGTGTCTGCAAGATTTTTGTCCTTCTCTTTAATAAACTCATATTTAAAGCAAGAACCAGGATAAGTCTCCATGCCCTTGTACTTGTCTTCCTGAAAGAAGTCTTAGCTCTTGATAGTGTTTTAACACCTTTTTGTCTGTTCCAACAATAAATGGATGAAAAGAAGACCAAAGTTATTGCTTCCAATAAATCATGAAAGCTATCTCAAACAACAACTCTTTGTTTTACACCATATAGTTCAGATAATGTAAATCCCTCTCTTGGGAGAATTAGCAAGCTAGTTGCTCTTGATCTCCATAATCTTCTTGAATTAGTACTGAGGTCACAACATACTTGAAGGCGTCATTAGCTAGTAAAAACAGCTTTGAAGAGTCCACATGTCTCAATATACTAGATGAAATCATTATAGACTTTAATGCCTTAAAAGCTGCATCAAATCAGGGATCCAGATTAGATACTGTTTCTCACTAAAAGAGTAGAAGTGGACCACAGCTCCTGAGAGATGTGGTGTGAAATTCTTATGGAAGTTTTTGTTTCAAGGAAGATCTGTAGTTGTAAGACTTTAGCAGGATTTTGCCAATCCTTAACTGCATATTTCTTTTGGTGGAAATGACATGTTCATATTCCAAGATGATGTTTCCCAAGATGAAAACATTACTCTGAAAGAACTCACAGTTGATCAACTTTAAAGCCAGGTTGTCTTGATGAATCTTTTCAACAACAGCATTGAGATAAGCCTTATGTGAGTGTACATCAGGGGATTACACTAGGATATCATCCTTGATACAATTATACACACCTCAATGAGATCTTACAGGTCAGTGTTTATCATCATTTGAAAGTAAACAGGAGAATTCTTCAACCAGAACAGCATAAATTGGTATTAAAAGATACCTTTTCTGGTTCTAAAATATGTCAATCACTCCTGGACTCCATTCACTTTTATTTGATTAAAGGTATTGAAGATGTCCATCTTAGAAAAAACCTTGGTCTCCTCTACATGGAAATCAATTTCAGATTCAACAGGGAGCATGTAGGGATTGAGTACAGTGACATTGTTCAGATTTCCATAGTCAATTTGCATTCTCAGGGTAACATCTTATTTCTGTACAAATAACAATGGAGAACATAATGAAAAAGATTCCTAAAAGATTTGATCTTTATTCAGTATTTTCTTAGTCTAGACATTTAGGAAATCTTATTGCTAAAAGTCATTGAATAAATTGGTGATGCTATTTTCACCAAATCCACAGGTAACTTGAGGTGAAAGTTTAACTTGGTGTTCTTATGAAGACTGTTTAAAATTTTGGTATCAAAGGCTGCTGATGAGTGTGTTAGGCATGATGGGAGGGAATCAGGTACAATGTCTCCCTTTTTTGAAGATATTTTACCTCAATTACTTTAGCTAGTGAGCTTTCCATTGGCACCAAGAGGTTTTTAATCATAAACCCAGAAGGGTGATGAATCCTCAGGATTCCATTGTCAGGATCAGGTCCCAACTAATATGTTCTCTACCACTCAACTCCCAAGATAACATGGTACATGAGCTTCTTCATCATATAAAATTGATCTGTGAATTTATGACCATTAGCTACAAAAGGCAAGGTATGGCGCTCCTGCTCCTGAGAGGTGACCATATGGTGTCCTGAATCATTGCCAGGGATTAAATAGTTTAGGGTGCTATTCTTCAACTGAATACTTTTTTACTTACAGCTCCTTATACCTTTCTTGAAGTCCTTTAAACTCCTCTAACACATTTTCTACCAACATTCTGGTGTCTGCTCTATGAACCATGGCATTTTCCTGAGTCAGTACTTCTGGGGATGTACAGCTCTTAGAATAGGGTTAAAAACTCTTTGACTAGGAAGTGTTTTCCTCTTGGGGTCAGGGAGAGTCCTATTGACATCCTAGTCCACTAATCACTGGGGTTTTGGCTCCTGGAGAACCTTCTGCATTGTTTTCTATACTGTTCTTCTTGCCCAGCATTGCAACAGAAGATATAGGAGAAAGAATCCATGCTATCAACATTGTAAAACTAGGTAGGGCTTGTACAAGTCTTAATTAACAGAAGGAAGATCCCCTTAGAAACCTTCTTGAAATGCACCTGCTTGCAGACTTTTGGGGGCCAAATGCTACTAGGGGAGTCACTAGAACCAGCTTCAATGCTTAGGGGAGATAGATCTTCAACTTTAAACCCCAAGTATATTTTTAAACTCAAGATCTATTAACTTTAATCTGCCTCTAGCACCTGTTCATCCAACCAATCTTATAAAGCTTCCCCTTGTCTTAGGCTAAATACCCTTTAGACTGGTTCTTTCAAAAGCTTAAAATATCTGTGATTTCACTTTCCTATAACAAAATAAGCTTTCTAACTTATTACAACCAATCACATTATGTTTTCCTGCTATTTCTAATTAAATCCATTAAGCTTTAGGTTATTCTACCAATGAAAAACATTCAGTAAAATAAGCTTCAAAATTAATCAATCCCATCAACTTTCTTCAGTCTTCACCATTTTCTTCAATGTTTATCCATATTCAAACTCACCCAATTTCCTTAGGAAACTACTAGTTGCTTTGTTTTACCACACTTTTTTCCATGTTTCACCCGTCATTTCTTCTATGATCTAAACCCATAACCATCAGTTTCCCTGAAACACTCAGCTTTTTGCTCCTCTGACAACCCACTCCTGGAGAAACCTTGAAGTGCCTACTCTTGCAGTTTTGACGTGCTTTTCTGCTTTCATCAAAGCCAATCATCATCCTTGGAAAAACACCCAGTTGCCTTCTTTCACTGCTTTGTCGTGTTGTTCTGCTTCTTTTGACCTAAACAACCCACTTTGAAGAAATGTTGAACCACCTATGTCAACATTTCCCTAAGCTTTTTTCTCTGTTCCTTCTCTACTAAACCACTTCAGAGAAATACTGAAGCATTTCCCCAAACTGGTCCAAACTTATTCTCTTAGTATAAAATCCCACATAGCTATTAAACAACAAATCAAGCCCTTATAGATGGCCTCCATCCTGACTCCCCTTTAGTAGTCCCCATCAGTTAACACCTCAGACTCAGGAAATATTCTACACAAGTGATTTAACCTAGACCTGACCCCCATTAGTGACCTACACCTAGGTCATCAAAAGCAAGCATAATTTATGCAATATTACTGTTTTTAATTACCCAAGTGATTAGCTTGAGCTTTCAAGAGCAAAGTAACCAACTTCACTTCCCAGAGACCTCCAAGCCATTAAGTTCTGCAGCTGTATCTCTGGACAGACACCCTAATGATGGTCATGGGCTACCTATTCTTGCCCAGCAACCTTAAGACCCTATCAAGGCTGCCCTTGATCCATAGAAGGAGAACCTTTACCTCCTTCCCAGGTAAAGTAACCCAACTGTATTATCACCCCAGCTGAAATCAGAATTTCAATGCTACCTAAGCACATACATTCCAGGGAAGAACCTAGCTGTATTCTCACCCCAGCTAGTCTAAAGATGCCTATAATTCTTGGTATAGCCATCCCAAGGTACTGTCTTTACCCTTCTAAAAGACTAATAAGGTGCTACCCTACTAGCACTCCAAGACATAAAGAGCAAGCAAAACAAAAAACTTTTTTACTAAGCAACCTCTCTTTATTTGTTCAACTATTGGCCTTGCCTGTAAAACAGCTCTTCATGTGGATTATTTCAGGATTGTTGAAGGGTACTTGAATCATGGTGATTGAATCAACATCTTGATCTCTGTATGGGTCTTGTTTTTCAGGAGAGAGCTGCCCTCTTAGGTGCTCTACTGCTCTTCTCCTACGCCAGGGGTCTCCTTGGTGCTGTGCATGTTGTTGGGTTGAGAACTGCAGGTTCTTTATCTGGGATTGGAGAAGGTGCTATGAGGGTGTTTTTTTTGGGACAAGTGTCCTTTCTGTTTATCCCAATCTCCTTGCATTTAGAAGTTGGATGCATGGTGTATGCTTTTTGTACTGCACATTTCACTTCCTGGAAGGTTTCCTGAAGGTTGGTATGGTTATTTAACTTGAAATGTCTCATGACATATGATGGAAGACCACATTAGAGGTCCAAACAAGTAGAAGAGCTGTTGGAATTCATATGGCTGGGTGCTTTGTCTTGGATGTCTTTGTAGGTAGCAACTTATTCATCAATAGTCCCTGTCATCTTGGGTTTCTTTTGTTTTTGGGCAATTATTTTTCAGTGTCCTTAAGTGAAAACTTACATTGAATGCTCTTTTGAAGTGGCCCCAGTTTTCATTCTGAGTTGGGTTGGTTTTGAACCATTCCCTTATAAATTTGGCAGCAACCCCTGTGACTCTGAGTGAGATTTCACCTGTCCGGAGTCTTTGGGGATAACTCTCTTGAGCAAATTTGGTTTGAGGTTTTTGGATCCAGAGGGTGTTGTTTTCTCAGCATGGGCCAGCAAAAGTGCCAATCTCTGCGGAGAAGAGGCGCTAGAATATTAAAGACAATATCTTGTGCACTGCCTGTGGTGTGGGTTGGTTCAAGGTTCCTCTTGCAGTGAGAAAGTTGATCTGTTCAATGGGTACAAGAACATTATTGAAGATGATGTATTCTGTGGGAACATCTTGTCTTTCCTTGTAGATTTCCCACTCAGTAGGGAGTATCATTTCTTGGATTCTTATCTTTTGGGAGAGTTTTTTGCTTAGCTAAGTAGGTATAGATAACCTACCTGTGCTACCATTGTTGAGTATATACTTCTGGGAGGTATATAATACAAAATAAAGGGAATATTTAAGAAGATTATGATATCTTTATTTGATATAGAGGAAGAGCGTTATATAGTGAGCATATAAGCCACATAGTGTCTATGTAGATTATAGCAGTCATGGGGCTTTGCAAGACCGGGATTCCCTTAGAACCCAAATGTTTGACCCTAGTGTAATATCTGGATTTTGTGTTGGGCCACCTTTACATGTTGATTGAGTCATTTCTTGGGAAAATGATTTCCCAAGAGGGAGTAATAGAAGATGTTATGACAGTACTTAAGGTAATACTAGCAGTCAATCAAAGAAAATGATTTAATGACATCAGAAATGGCACTTGTGCTTCCATTCAATTGATAAATAAATACAATATGCTTTTACAATGTCTTATTTTTACTTGAAAGATATAGCTTCTAATGTTTTGTTGAAGACTTACAAAAAGTAATCTTAGAAACTCTCTATTTTAAATTTGTAAAACTTTGAGGTTAAGGGTGCTAATATCAAAGCTTAAAGCCAGCATAAAGTTTTTGTAGAATTCTAAAACTTACAAGTAACTGCAGTAAAAAAGATTCAAGTAAAACGTTCAATTAAAGCTTTTGATGAAAGTGATTAGGTGTTGATCGAAAAGCTCACATCTTATAGGCATTTCTGGAGTGTAAAAGGGATTTTTCATCACATAATCAGAGTATAGCTCATAAATCTTCTGCATGACGATTTCAACTCTGCTCTGAGAGGGATCAGAGACTAGCAAAAATTTGGTTCCTAAGAAAAGTGTTAGATATGCATCCCAGACATCTGACAGGATTTTTAAATATATACATTCACAATAAATTGACATGTTTATCAAAACGTAGTTTTAAAGTGCAAAGATACTTTTAGATAAAGCATTCAATTGTTACTTATTAAATGGTAAGTTAAGTGAAAAGCATTTATAATATAAATGAAAAATATTGGGTAAAAAGTAGACTGGAATCAAAACTGTAGATAGAAAAATAATCCACTCAAAAAAGTCTATTAATAAATTGATTTATATTGGGTGATATTTACAAAAGAGATGAAAGTTAGTCACTAAATAAAATTATTTAGCCAAAGCTACTAAGCAAGTCGACAAAAAATAATTCGGCTATACAATGAATGTATGAAAATGAAAATATCTACGAAAACTGAAAGGGAGACTCTCTTTGATAACAAGAGTAACGTAAGTATAATAAAGCAATTCAAAAGTTGACCTGTATGCCGCAAACATAGTTACATATTCTATTCAAACCGAAAAGCGTTTTTTTGGAATCAAGCGCCTTAAACCAAGCATTATCCGCCAAATGTAAGCTTATACCAGTCAAATACTCCCATAGAATAACATTTACCTGTCAAAGTTTGAAAACAGTTCAGTTTAAATTTGGAAGTTTCTAGAACCTCAATACCAGACTCTCCCGGTACAGGCGAAATTTTAGAGGTAATTGCGTGAACACTTGTAAAATTAGAAAAAGTATAGCTAAAAGGGTTTAACCAAACAAAAAGTTCATACCCATGAAGAATGTCCCAGCAAGCACGAGGTACTCGTTACTAGAGAGATTAGCTAATCCCTTTGAAAAATCTTTCTGATAGGCGAGACCTCCCGCCTTATTGATTATGTATAGAGAGAAAAACATCAAGCACCCTAAAGAAACTTTGTCAACTTAAGGCTATTAATAACAAGATTGCATCAGAGCTAAATATTCTACTCATGTCTTCAATTTCTATGAAAAATATATTTACGGATTGCTAAACTTCCTTCAAAAGATCTAGTATACAATCAATATCTATATATTAGATCAGTGATTTTAATTTTTTTACTAGAATAAAATTATATCAAAAACTCGGCCAATCATGATTTTAGAAGTCTAAGTGAAAGGTGAAAAATGCTATTAGATGAGAACCCCATCTTTTTAGGAAGCTAAGCGTCGTAATTTCTTAATTCTTTTAAATTTATATCAATCATCAATGAAATCAAAAGATAAACTATATTACGACAATCTATGATAAGTTGTTACAAAAATTTGGAGCTGAGCGTAGCCCTGATAAATAGTGATTTGAAGAACAGCTCAACCGAAGCTACTTTCCAAAGAGGCTATTTGGCTCCAATTTAACTTGGACTCATTAGAGGTAAACACAACACCATCTTTGCTAAACAAGCTATTCAGAGTATCTAAGATAAAAGGGTTGACTATTTTTAGAGTTCTTATTAGAATCAGACAAAAAAGGGTTAAATCTTTAAAAGCAAACAATTTTTAATATATACATAATAATATTATGAAGGACATTTTTAAATCAAACACAGGAACCCTAGTGGCCCAAGTTGTGACTGCCATGATATATATAAGAAAGTACTTTTTTATAGAGCTAGCCAGTTGATAATTTATAAATTGTATTCAAGATAAATGATTATTAATTACATAAACTTTTGATTCAAGTCATTTTATCCATCATACAAAGCAAATAATACAGGTAAAACATCAGTTACATCAAGTCAGTTAGATCAATATGTTACTAAAGATGGGCAATTATGTATTAGGGTAAGCCAATATATAGGATTGATCATTTTTAAAAACAATATTTTTTATTTTGTTTGGAACTAAAAATGTACAGTTAGATAAAATAATATATTGCATATGTTGCAACATCTTTGATCACTCTCTCTTGGGGAATCATTTTGTTGCAACTGAACTCTTTATAGTTCAGTACTTAAAGTTGGGGGAAGACAACTTTCCAAGAGGGGACAGAAAAGAGTTTTGTAATGAAATAATCAATTATTGAGAAATATGAAGGTTCTTATACCATTTGGGAAATCCATTGGGCCACCAAGGGTGTGATGTATGTGGCATTGATCAGGATTAATATAGGTAGTGCTCTGCATATGAATCATTGAGGTTGTTGTCATAATTGGCCTTGCTCCTTGTATGAAGACATGAAAACCACTATGCTTTCAGGATGAGTGAAGCCATAGAATTAGATCTAATATGAGTGAGACAACTTGATGAGCACCTCCTGTGTGCCATGAGATACATTGATGATTGAGTTGTCCAACTTGGTCGCAGCAATTTCTGTGAGAAGTCACTCAAATATTGAGTAAAAGGTGGCCCCAATAATTAATCCAGACATCCTACTAATATAAATCCCTTAATTTTTCAGGTGGATTTCCTCTTTAAAAGCTGTCATGAAAATTTTCATTTTAGTTGCATTAACCATCCTCAAAAAAGAAAGGCTGTGAAGCAAAAATCTATTAGTGCATTTTTGAAACCTTATGTTGATTTTAAAAAGTAATTGAAAATAATTAGGTTATAGCCAATTATTCAAAATTCAAACAGATGTTGAAACAGCAGGGTTGACCCACCAACAAGGTTCTGACTAAGCGGGTTTGTGATTCTCAATCTGACTTCCCAGTGACCCGTAGCCAAATGGGAAGTCAACTTGAACTTCCAGAAATAGCAACATGAGTAATCAATGATCCCAAATGATAGATATCTTGATTCTGCACTTGACTCAATATCTAGATCAAGACACCTCCCTAAACATCCAACCAATTGATCATCACAATCATGTTCCTACTATCCATGATTCACTCACACTATATCATTACAATATCTCAATAAAGATAATTATCTAGTCTTCAAATATTTTCCCCTTGTAACTTTGCTAAAACAGCACAGTTACAACATTGGTAGCACAGGTAGGTTCTCCTCTTACCTTTCCCTTAAAAATTCCGCCTGTTGCCTGTACTTTCCGCAGTCAACAAATATTTGAAAGAATTGTGTCTGGCCTCCCTGTGGAGTGAACACCCTACATGCCAGGAACCAAAATACCAGAAGGGTTTGTACTATACCAGAACATGGTAATGCCAGTTCCCACCTTCAATGCCCTATCAGCGCAAGGGTTCTTCCAAGCACCTACCACCATTTCTTGAGTGATAGACAAAAGTATCATGACCGCTCATGTAGCCCAACAACTTTGTAGCGCCACCTTGGAATCTTTTTCTGGAGCCAATGACAACAACACCACAACATAGATACAATCCACCCATAATAAGCTGGCGCAAATGGAATGCTCACAACGTTTCTGGATTGCAGAGATATCCATTTGCCTTATTCGCAATGCGGGTACCTGGTGTGACAAATGGCATGAAGACCACTCCAAGAAGGACTGGGACACCTTCAAACAGGACTTCTTGGCAAGGTTCATGCTTAAGGATACAACATTCATGATCATACACTAAGTAAAGAACCTAACCCAGACTGGTATGGTAAAAAAACTCACCCGCACATACAAGGAGCTCTGCCTTTGGGCACCTTCTGACATGGCATTCAACAACCCAGCTACACATCTCATTTACTACGGCGCACTCAAGTTGCACATGATGAGACACATCAACCTGGACCAGGTGATCAACCTGTAGAGCCTTTACCATGAGGTGGAGAAAGAAGAGCAAACATCCAACACCCTTAATAAGGACAAGACTGGAAAGAGAGAGACCCAAGGTCTATCATCTGCCAGGACGCTCCAGTTGCCCTCTGCCTGGCAACAATAACAATGGTACAGGCCATAAACCCTCAGGTTCAAATGGCCACAGTAACAGAAACAATGGTCAATCAAACCATAACTATTTCCGTGTCACCACTACCCAGAACAATCAGGGCAAGGGAAAAGCCCAGGGAGAGCAGTAAGCAAGCCAAGCTCTCCCTGCCAAACTCCTGCCTTGCCTAAAAATGAGTACCACCCCCAAAGACGTGGACCAATGACCAATGATCCAGGTCCCCTTGGGAGACCCAGTACTCTACACCATTGCCAGACATACAAATAAACTGATGTCCTATCCTTTCCACTTTCAAAATTACACAGGTTCAGTGCTTCTGGACTCAGGCGCAGACCACACACTTGTCAATAGCAACTTTGTGAACAAGTTCAAGCTAGCTACTAATCCTTTGCAGATTAAGAACATGGTCCTAGCTGATGAACATCACATTGCTGTGACACAAGAGACTGTCCCCTTTTCCATTGTGCTAGAGAACCTCCATTCCACCATACAAGGACCCATCATTGATTTCCCCAGATTTGATGTTGTACTTGATTTGGACTGGCTGAGAAAGAATAACCCCCATGTAGACTGGGTCACCTCTTTATTGACCATCAAGTGTGGAGGAGTTAACCACCAGATATACCTGATTCTGTGGACCAACTCTTAAAAGACCACATTTTTGTATGTATAACACAGACTCTTGAAGAAAAAGACAACCTCAAAGAAATTAATTGGGACTCATGCCAGTACAAGGTCATACACTTCAAGGAGCACCAGGATAATACCACTTTCCAGGATCAGGAAATTGTAGCCCAACATCCAGAAATCTTCAAAGAAGTGCTGCCAGGGTTACCCCCAGAGAAACACATACAGCACACTATCCAACTCAAGGGAGCAGTACCTAAGGCTTGACCCATATATTTTCTCACCCCAAACAAAGACAACACACTGCACGCATACCTCAAAAGTCCTTGGAGAAGGGGCTCATCTGAACTTTACAATCACCTTTTGGAGCTGTGGTGTTCTTTGTGGAAAAGAAGGATGTGCCCCTCAGACTGGTTACCAACTGCCATGCACTGAACAAAGTTACCATTAAGAATTGTTACCCGCTTCCACTCATTGACAGCCTCTTTGACACATTAGGTGGGGTAACTGTCTTCTCAAAGATTGACCTGACTTCAGGCTACAACCAAGTTTGCATCAAAGAGAAAGAAATACCCAAGACAGCCTTCTGTACCAAGTATGGTTTGTACAAGTGTGTTGTGCTCAACTTTGGAATGACAAATGCACCGTCAACCTTTGTTACTTTCATAAACAAGGTCTTTGCGCCCCACATTGGCAAGCATGCATTGGTATATCTAGGCAACATAATTGTGTACAGCCCATTGGTAGAACAACACCCCCAAAGACTTAGATGCAGTCTTTGCAACCTTGGCACAGCACAAACTACTTGCTAAGCCATCCAAGTGCCATTTTTACCGCAAACAGCTGCCATTCCTTGGTCACATAATGTCAATAGACAACATTGAACCTGATGACCAAAAGATCCAAGCAATCTGCAAGATAATTCCACCCAAGTAAAAAGCCAAACTATGTACCTTCCTTGGGATGATTGTCTATATTCAACAGTTCATACCAGACTGCGGCGTCCTGACAGCACCCTTGTTATCAATAACAGGCATCAAGTCTAAATTTGTGTGGACTCCGCAGCGCAACCTCTGTTTCTGCCACCTGAAGGAAAAGCTGAAGTCTGCTACTATTCTTCAATACCCAAAGCAAGACAGAGACTACCAAATGGAAACCAAAACTTTGGATGCCTTCATTAAAGGGGTGTTACAAATCAAAACAGATAATAGAACTTCTTACTGCTAGCTTATGAATCACGCAAGCTAACAGATGGTGAATGACTCTATCCTATCCATGATAAGGAACTGTTGGCCACTGTCCACTGTTAGTGAAGTGGTGTCATTATCTAGAGAGCCAGGAAGAATTCACTGCCCTGATTGATCACAAGTCCCTTATCTATTTTAAGACCCAGGACAGCCTATCCAGACACCAAACACGCTGGATGGAATTCCTTGAGAGGTTCAACATGAATATCCAGTACAAGCCTGGATCCAAAATAGTCATAGCCGACACCCTTTCCCACTTATACATCAGGGCCACCAGAGGTGAAATGGTCTGGACCCAGACTGGCCCCTCCTAGTACTTTGAACAAAGGATGAGGGTTTCCCCCAGGCACCACCAACATTACAATAGACACTGTAATAAAGAACAAACACCTCTTTACAGACGTGTATGTAGCATTGTATCAAAAAATGACCAACACAAACACCATCTTGTACATCCTCACACATCAGAGGGTCAATACCATCTTGTGTTACCACCAAGGCTTGGGCCACACAAAAAAGCCGCAGCCTCTACAAATACCTAAAACACAAAGCATGGTGACTGACCCTGTACTGGGACATGCAAGAGGTCCTTAAACAATGTGAAGTATGCAAAAAATTTGCAAAGAGCAATACTCCCCCCAAAGTCTGTGTTGCCAATCTGTTCTCAATTACCCTTTAAGGTATGGTCCCTCAACATTGTTGGGCCAATGCCAGGGAAACATAATTACAAGAAGTATATTATCACTGCCATTGAATTTGCCAGTTGCTGGCCAGTAACACAAGCGGTGAAGATACATACTGGCAATGACATCTGACAATTTATTGGTAAGCTGATTATCAGCAAGTTTGGTAAACCAGAACTATTGATCACAGATGAAGGCAAAAATTGACCTAAGAAGGAATCAACATGTACCTCACAAAAAATGGAGTCAAACACAGTAACCACACCATACCACCCTCAGGCCAATGGCAGAGTCAAGCAACTAAATGGCAGCTTGGTGCAAGCACTTGCCAAACTCACAGCCTGGAGACCTGAGGATTGGCACAAAAAACTAGCAACTGCACTACTTTTATGCTGCACCTGTGTGAACAGATCCACTGGAAAAGCCCTTTTGAGCTTGTATATGATACACAACCCAATATAATCCAAGCACTATCAGGACCCAAGCTGGGAATGCCCAGCAAAGTGCCACCCCGCTTGGACCCTCAAGTCACACAGGCCAATAGCAATCAATTAGAAAGAGAAGAAAAACACTTACAGAATAATTTTGTCCCCATCCAAAACAGACATGAGGTCGATGACAAAATCTGGGTATGAAAACTAACAAGAGTAAATTACAGCCAGAAAAAGTGGGCCCTGCCATCATCCTAAAGGTAAAAAAACAACTCTTACCTGGTTCAAGGACTTAGTAAGCTTAAACAGGACAAGGTCCTACACCACAATTGGCTACGCCCCTGTAAGGCCCAACAGAGACAATGTGAGGCCGCTCTACCTGCAACTGGTCCAGTACGGCGCCCAAGCTCCTGGAAATCTCCCAGTTGACCTTCATCCAGATGAGGCCAACCTTCAGCCAGGGAGAGTGTCAAAACAGCAGGGTCAACCCACCAACAAGGTTCCAACTAAGTGGGTTCATGACCCACAATCTGACTTCCCAGTGATCTGTAGCCAAATGGGGAAGTCAACTTGAACTTCCAGAAATAGGAACATGAGCAATCAATGATCCTAAAGGATGGGTATCTTGATTCAGCACTTGATTCAATATCTATATCAAGCCACCTCCCTAACCATCTAACTAATTGATCATCACAATCATGTTCATACTATCCATGATTCACTCACAATATATAATTCCAATATCTCAATAAAGATATTTATCTAGTCTTCAAATATTTTTCCCCTTGTAAATTTACTAAAACAGCACAGTTATCTCACAGAAGTTAACCAAAAGCTCTGAAATTCTCTAACCAATGATTTTGGTAATTTAGTGCTTCAGATCATCAAAAGCAGCTTAATAGTATCAATTATATACTTCTTAGAAGTATAACAAATATGATAAAGGGGAGATTAAGATGAGAAAGATACTTTATTTGATATGAGTTTAGAGTATTATATAGTATCATGAGAAGCCACATATTATCCATGTACGTCATGGTGGTCACAAGGCTTGTCCAAGTAGTATTCCTCTTAGTATTTGAAAGGTTTGATCCCTGTAATAAATGGGAGATTGATAAGAGTGCCACCAACTTAATGATTAGTTGGGGAATCACTCAGGTAATTAATTTCCTGGGAGAGAGTAATTGAAGATGATGCAACATCTCCCCCTGGGGTGCTGTAAGGTGGAACCTTAGGGATTTTATTGAGGGTTTCAGAGATTTGGTCTTGGTATCAATCCAGTTTTGTATTGAAGACAGGAAGTTGAGAGTTACATTGAGCTGTTCTTGCTTTGCACATGCAGAGTCAGTCATGGTGCATAAATTTGAGTTCATTACAAGCGCCAATTCCTTTGATAAGGTAAGTGTTGTTTGGTTTGAATTCCATGAAAAACCTGGTCTTCATAATCCTGGGTCCAATTTGTGCACATCATGATTAACAACCCAAATATTGTCCCCAACTTGAAAGCATTCCTGCTGTAATGAGATGTCTTCTCTCTCAATACTTTCCTTTTCCTTGTCCTCATGGTCTCTTCTGGTGTGTTGTACATCATGGTCATTGTTGTCTGGTACTTTATTAGGTAGAGGTAATCACAGTCCTAACTTAGTACTGACAATGGCAGGTTTATGCCCATAGACAAGACCATACAGGCTTTTGCCTGTATTAAAGTTAACTTGTGTTCTACACACCATAAGTGCTGTTGGCCCAAAGTTTTAGATTGTTGCAGAAAGTTTACCGAGAGCTTCCACAAGGGAACCGTTTAGTGTTTCAACTCTTCTGTTTGCTTGTGGGTGATAGGGGCTGGTGTTGCAACCAAGTTTCCAGCCTTGCCTGCTTACACATATCTTACAATACACAGGGGGCGCTTGATAAGCTGCCCCTTGACGTATCTAACATTATAGATTAATCTGATGGCAACATCTAATGGCGGGTACTTCATCCTAATTAGGAGCGCTACCAATTTGACTTGCTGATTCCCACACAAGTTATTCCTTGGCTTCAAACCTTACGTGAAACTTCCCACTATGCCACCCCCTTGTGGCATTCCCCATATAGTATATTAATCCCAATATTCTATAATAAAAATACCTTATTCTTATTATTCTGTCCTTTCTATTGGACTGTTGTCTTCCCCAATTCCAAATACTGAACTCTCATTGGTTCAGTTGCAACAGTGGTAGCAGCAGTAGGTTTTTGAACTACCTAAAACAAAATTCCCCCCAAGAAAGGACGGAGTACAGGCTGTATGGCTACTCCCCAACAAGAGACCTTCCTGCCAATCCCCAAGGGGGACATCCCCAACAGGTATGTTTCTATCAAGACCAGATAGTTCTCACAAGTGTGTATAATTAACTCTGCCTTGGGCAGCGTGACGCCAGCATCACCCCTTCCCAGTCAGACCTTTCACAACGCATGCTCAACCTTCAGTTAGAATCCTTTGCGGGTGGCGTCAAGGGGGCCAACATTGTCAGTTGGCTCCAGTCTACTGAAGCCCGCCTTCACATCTTCCAGGTTCCTGAGCCCATGTGGGTTGCCACCACGTCTGGGCGCCTCACGGGGCCCGCCGCTGTGTGGTTCATCAACTGGGCCAGCCAGGAACTTGATGTTACCTGGGCGGCATTTCAAGACGCCGCCAAGTCCTGTTACAGTGAAACCTTCTCTCCCATTGTTGTGGGAACTCCTCTTCTAGAAATCCAGCAAACTGGTTCCGTCCCTGAGTACCTTGCTGCCTGGCAACAAGCCCTTGCCGCCGCCCCAGAAGCTGTGACCAACAGAAATGCAATGTTACTCACCCTCATTGTTAATGGGTTAAAACCCTATATCTGCAAGTGGGTCCCCATAGGTTGCTGTACCTCCATTGATGACTGCTATAAAGCCATTGTGGAGGCTAACAACCAGGTCTCAATGGGCTTCCGCCGTACCAGTGACGCTCCACCCCAACCACATACAACATCAGGCAATGGCCATAGTCAAGTAGGCCGTTGTCAACCACGTCAACAGGAGAATGGGACCAAACGCCCCCGCAAGGGGGAGCTCCAGCTAGCACAGATTGAGGACCTGGGAAAAGCCTGGGGGTTGTAATGATGAGAGGCCTTACAACCCCATCTGACCCATCCTCTCAATCCCTCCTTGCCAAGAACCCCTGTGACTACAACGTTCACAAAGTTAAAACCCTGGACGTCTTCCAAGTCCACAGTGATGACCCCGTATTACAAGCAAGCCACTACTCAAATAAAGTAACACACTTGTCCTATCCCTTCTATTTCTGTGGGAACACCCACAAATTACTGGTAGATACCAGGGCCAACCACACTATGGTGGACCAGACATTTGCCGGCTCTCAACAATTAGACCAAGTACCCAGCAGATTCAAGGCCATACAAGTAGCTGACTCCCGCAGAGTGGTCATCACCCACAAGACGGTACCCTTCTCTGTGAGAATGGGGAACATCCAGGTTAAGCTCTCTGGACCAATCATGGCCGGGCTCAGCCACAGCGTGATTGCTGGTCTCAATTGGCTATAGTACAACCGCCCCTACATTGACTGGGATACCTCTGTCATCACCCTCAACAGGAATGGGGTGGGGTTCCAGATTTACCCTGTGGAAACAAGCAAGTTACTCCACAATACTGTGTTTGTCAGAATAACAGAGATGGGCTCATACAATTTCAAGGGGGGAAAACTAGACTTCAACCAATGTTCAGTCAAAGTTATCTGTGCTGAATCACCAGCAGTCCCTCCCTTGTCATCATCACCATCACCAGCGCTTGCGGCCCTCCTCGGGGAGTACAAGGATGTATTCAGTGAGACACTTGAACAACTACCTCCTCCCCGGGAGATTCAGCACGCTGTGCAACTTCAAGGATCCTTACCCAAAGCAAGACCATTATATTGTCTCACACCAAAAGAAGATGAAACCCTCTGCCAGCACCTTGTGGACGCGCTTGATAAGGGATTCATTTGCCCCTCGCCCTCTCCATATGGGGCGGCGGTCTTCTTTGTAGCTAAGAAGGATGGGTCTCTTTGCCTGGTCACAGACTACCGCGCCCTAAATGAGGTGACAGTTAAGAACAAGTACCCCCTGCCGCTGATTGACAACCTGTTTGATACAATTGCAGATGTGAAGGTCTTTAGCAAGATTGATCTCACCGCGGGGTACAACCAGGTCCACATTGCACCAGGGGATGAGGCAAAAACTGCCTTCTGCACACACTATGGGTTGTTTGAGTGTTGTGTCATGAACTTTGGAATGACCAACACTCCCTCCACCTTTGCCATGTTGATGAACAAAGCATTTGAGGAACTGATTAGAAGATGTGTGGTTGTGTACCTTGACGACATTATTGTCTTCAGTCAAGATCAAACCACACACCTCCAACACCTCTGTGCTGTCCTTGACACCCTTTGGAAAAACCAGCTAAAAGCTAAACCCTCCAGATGCAAGTTCCTCAAGTTGGAGCTACTATTCCTTGGGCACACCATCTCTGCTCAAGGGATAAAGCCCAACCCTTCCAAAATCAAGGCAATCACCAAACTGCCACCTCCCACTGATGTGGGCCAGGTGAAACTTCTTGGGCATGGTTGCCTATGTGCGCAAGTTCATCCCCAATTGCAGAGAACTAATTGCACCTCTCACTGAGCTCCTCAATACCAAGCAGCACTTCCATTGGACCCCTGTCAGAGATCAAGCCTTTGAGACGTTGAAACAAAGGCTCACAACCGCACCATTCCTGCAGTTTCCCAATTGAAACCAACAGTACAAACTAGAGACCAATGCCTCTGAAAGGGCCATAGGGGGCGTGCTAAGGGTAGAAACTGAAAATGTCGTCTTTCTCCCTGTAGCCTATGAGTCCAGGAAACTTACTGACTCAGAACAACACTACCCCATCCATGATAAAGAATTGGCAGCCATTGTACACTGCGTTGAGAAGTGGCGCTGTTACCTGGAAGGTGCTACCTTCCCACCCCACGTTCTGACAGATCACAAATCACTTCAGTACTTCAACACGTAGTCTCACCTGACACGCCACCAGGCAGGATGGGTGGAGCGTCTATCCCCCTATCAGTTACACTTTGAATAAAAACCTGGAAAAGAACTGGTCACAGCTGATGCGCTTTCACGGCTCTATGTAGCGTTCATCACTGGGGACAATGGTTTAGATCCAGATTGGCCCATGCTCTACCTCCGCCCTGAAGCAACCTGCTACAAGGGCTTTGACTTGGTCACCATCTCCAAGTTGAAGGACAACAAAAGCCAGTTCACCACTGATGCTGGTAACGTCTGCCGCCAGGCAGAGACAGGTGAGAAGACGCTTTACGTTCCCACCACGCAACAAGGGGACACCATATTGCACTACCACCAAACCCTGGGTCACATCAGAGGACATAACCTCTTCAAGATCATGAAACATAAGGTTTGGTGGCCGCGCATGCGTCAAGACATCTTGGACCTCCTCAAAACGTGCGTGTTGTGCAAAAAGAACACATCCAAACCTGCACCCCCCAAGTCTGTCCTGCCCATTGAGGCCATGGAACCCTTCAAACAGTGGGCCCTTGACATTGTGGGGCCACTCCCCAAAGACAGACTGGGAAAGAAGTACATTATCACTGCCATTGACTACTTCACTTATTGGCCAGTGGCCTGGGCACATTAACTACACCACCACCACCATCAACCGCTTTATTGGTAAAGAAATTGTGGCCTGCTTTGGGCAACCAAAGCGTCTCATCACAGATGGCGGTCCTGAACTAGTTGGGCATGTCATGAAAGCATACTGCGCCAAGAACGCGCTCCAATATATAGTTACAACCCCCTACCATCCTCAAGCCAATGGACGCGTGGAACAGTTAAATGGCTCACTGGTTCAGCTGATTGCCAAGCTCTCGCAAGAACACCCCAACACCGCATGGACTGAACACCTGCCCACCGCTCTACTCATCCTTTGAGCAAGGATCAACCGGGGCACAGGGTTTAGCCCCAGTACCCTAGATTTTGGGACGCCTGACAGTCTGACAGGAGTTGAACAGGGAAAGCTACGGTCCAAGGTCCCTGACAAGCCTCCCCTAACAACAACCCCATTCCTGGATCAATGGCGTGCCAAAGCCTGGGAAATTGAACACAAGCAGATTGCAGGAGGGACAAAGCACCTCAAAGCTAGGTACGCTGTAGGTGACCCTGTCTACACCCTCAATCCCAACTCCGCCAAGTTGGAACCCAACCACCTAGGGCCCTTCAAGATAGCTGCAGTATATGACAACCACACCTATCAACTTGAGGATGTCCAAGGGAACACCAAGAAGCTTCACCATGATTGCTTGCGCCCCTGCTGCGCCATCCCCACACAAAGGTTATTTGTGCGGACCTTCCCAGACCTTCCACAGACTCCAGTCCTGATGTCTGACAACAAGCAGGGGCAAGGGGGCAACCGCCAGAATTAACTCATTCTGCAAGTTGACTTACTGAATGTCGACAATTTGTTGACATTCAGTAAGTTGACATTATTTTGGTATTTATCCTCCGGAATTGGGCATTTCCAAAACTAAGCTAATTTTTCATAGTGAATTATAAAGTCAGAATTGCAAAATCAAAAAGGAACAGACATAATGTTGACACCATTTAAACAAAGGCTTAATTTTAAGCCAAAAAACTAATATAATTTCCTATGAAAATGTAAGTTTCTTTGTACTTTTACATTAAGGTTGACTACAGTAAGTAATATCTGGATGTTGACCCTGAATAAGAATTCATAAATTTCTTAATAAAATACACAATATTCTAAAAGTAACTACTTTTTATATTTTATACTACTGTTTTTATTAAGTATATATTAAGATAAGCATTGAAAAAAGACATATGCCAACTTTCAGAGCATTCTTTGTATTATTTAGATATTTACTGTTATTTTAAACTCACTGGATAAACTATAGCTTATTTCCAGAAGTCCACTTAAGCAAACACACATATGTTAAAACTAGAATTTATATATGTAATTATAATGTCAACTTTGTGTAAAATTGACGCGTCACCTAAATTTCAACAAAGGGGTTTAGCTAAGCAAACAAAGTGACATAATTTAAGCAAGATTTAATAGGAGAGTTGCTATAAAAGAACACTGACTGCCTGAATGTTGACACCTTCACTTATTTATTAGTAAAACACTGCCGCTTAACAAAAAGCACACATACAATGGTATGGTAATTCAGGCTAAAGTACCCAGGGCTGTACTTCAGACTTCCCTCTACAATCCCTATCATTTAGTTTTCATAAGTTACATATGCAAATCTTTAATTTTTTCAAATTTAAAAATAATCAATTTTGGCCTTAAAAAACCAACTCCAGAAAATATTAAACAAGCTTTATAAGTGATTTACATAGTGTTTTTCCACTTTAATGCTGACTGTCAGTATGTTGACGTCAAAATTAAAGCGTTTTTTTATGCTGACAAACTAAATTAAATATTTTTGACTACTGTGACTACCAGAATGTCAACTTTTTATTTAAACATGGGGTTTTTCCTATTCTTTAATAATAAACTAGCTCTAAAATTACTTTCTATACTTCTATAAACTATTTACTTAATAATAAAATTTAAAACAAGTGATTATTATTTAATTTTATTCATGTCTCACATGATTATTCTTACTTTATGAACTCTACTCTAATTATTGTAGGACAAATCTTCCAAGAAGCCACAAAATAACCCCAAGTCAACCAAGAAAGTACCCAAAGCCTCTGGGAAGGCCCAAAGTCCCTACCCTAACAAAAAACCAGCCAAAGAGCCCTCAACAAAACAGAAGACAAAGGAGAAGACCCCAGGCCCTGAAAGCAAAGAGCCCTCCCCTGACCCCTCCTCTTCTCCAAGCTGGTACCAAGCAGAAGGAGATGAGGTTCCACTAAACAAGCAAAAAAGAAAGAAGACACCCAAGATTCCAGAACCCCAGAAAAGCCCATATGAATCAAGCTCAAAGGAATCAAGTCCCAGGGAATCAAGCTTATCCCAGTCCAGAAAGCGCAAGAATCCAACTCCAGATAATTCCCCTCCACCGCCCAACAAATCTGCACCTCCATCCTCCTCATCAAGTATCAATAAAGAAGATCCTGATGATTACCTGTCTGACTATTATCAAGCACCAATTGGCCCATGGGATCCCCTAAAGGTTCACAATATATGTAACATCAAAGGAGAGTTTAAGCTCCTAAAGAAGTTCCCTCAGTTTTCCCCTCTAATGTCTGGAAAAGGAGGTGCAAGTTTAGTCTGTGATGGATATGTTTTCAATTGCAACAATCAGAAGAGAGCAGGAAGAAGCAAGCATTATGTATGTGAAGATAGAAGCTGTGCTGCCAGAATCAATATAGAAGGATGGGATAAAGTCACTAGTGAAAAAGGAAAGCACACATGCAATGCTCTAATAAATCTTATTGAAAAGCTTCTAAAGTAGTACCTCTACCAAATGGTCCCAGTCTCCAAAGATGTCAAGGCTTCTGATCTGGCAGTTAAGGCCACCACACACCTAAGTAATGAGAACCTGAAGCTCATCCCTGACTGCAACCAGTTAGTGAAGTACATATGTGACAAACGCCGTGACCTAGTCCCCCATAAGAAATCAGCCATGGTTCAAGGAGAGTTAGTCTTGACAGAGGAGTTAAAGATGTTCAATGGTGATGAGGTATTCCTTTTACATGATGATGGTCCTACAGCAGAGGCAAGAATTATATGCTATGCTACACAACAGAACCTGGAGCAGTTGAGGGATTCAGAGACCTGGTTATGTGATGGTACCTTTGCAGTATGCCCCCGCTTTTTTACCAACTATGGGTTGTACATTCCCTCATTGAAGGCAAGATGTTCCCATTTGCCTACTTTCTGCTTCCTGGGGCAACAGAAGAGATCTACACAAGTGCCTTTAAAATCCTTCAGGAGGGCATCAAAGCCCTACCCAGTAATAGAAAGAGTCCCCCTGGCCATAACACTAGAGCCAATCCAGATGATAATGAAAAGGATGAAGCCACCCTTGCTGCAGAAAAAGAGCTCAAGATAAAGCACTTGGCCCCTCAACTATAATCATGGACTATGAAACTGCCCATTATAACGCTTTTGTAAATACCTTTGATGGAGATGTACAGGGGTGTTTTTCCATTATCAACAGGCTGTCAACAGGCAACTAAAGGGTCTACCTGAGCTCAGCAAGCTCCACCGTCTAGATACATCAGGAAAGTGCAAGTTCTTAATTCAGCAGTTTGTAGCACTAGCCTTTGTAAAGCCAGAGCATGCTGGACAAGCCTTTGAGCTCCTATGCCAGGATCCATATGCCAAGAAACATGATGGTGCCTTCTACCCTTTAATTGAATATTATGAACCACAGTGGATTGGACGTAAGGTCACTAAGCGCCGGAGCAAGCCCAGAGCCAAAGCCAACTGGAACTGCTACCAGGCAGTTCTTAAGGATGAGATGAAAACGACTTCATCTTTGGAGGGCTGGCATAAGCATATCAAGTCCTCCTTTGGAATCAAGCCCAGATACAACACCTTCTACAAGCATCTCAAAGTCCAACAGGGGAAGACTGCTGCATCCATCAGAGATATTGAGAACCGCCCATCCAAAAAGAAGAGAACCACCAAAGAGAAACAGTATCAAGAGAAGATCAAGGACGTTGTTAAGGCCAAATATTAGCTTTCAGAGATTGGGGAATACATCAAGAAGATTGCCACAGTTCTTAATGGCAACCAGGTTATTACAGTCTAGCTTTTCATTAAATTTATTGAGTATTGACTAATTCTTTATATAGTTCTTATATATTAAGTATAATATTTTTAAATAAATAGTTATTCTAAATAAATCATTAATCTTTTATGATACTGCTTTTATAAAACCATTGTTTTTTATTGATATTTTGATGCTTTAGACTGTATTACATGGCCTATATTGGTATTTTACTAGTAAATTATCTGTTTTGTGTAGTTTTTAATATAGAAAAACTTTATATTACTGTTTCTGATTATTAATTTCCCTATAATACGTGAAATTTTATGTAGTACCTTTTTGTGTATTGAATTTTTTTTGTTTTTATAAGTGGGAAAAAATTTATTATAGTAAAGATAGCTAATTTCATAGTAAAATAAAATAAAGGTTTATTTTTATGAAATTTTTTTAATATTCATGTATAATTTTTTATGGACTTTTTAAAATCTATGTTGTCACATTACCCTAAAAAGTATCTTGAAGCTTAATTTTTATTAAGTAAAATGTTCAGGAAACAGGTTTCTGCTTATTAAAAAAGTGTTGACATTTAGTAGTCTGCATGAGTTAAAACTTAATTCTGACTTTTCAATGCTGTCAACATTAAAATATTTTTAATTCTGATTATCAACATATAGTAAGTCAACTTGCGGAATGAGTTAATTCTGGCGGTTGCTGGCAAGGGGGGTGTTGCAATCAAGTTTCCAGCCTTGCCCACTAATGTATCTTACAATACACAGGGGGAGCTTGATAAGCTGCCCCTTGATGTATCTAACGTAATGGATTAATCTGATGGCAACATCAAATGGCGGGTACATCATCCTAATTAGGAGTGCTACCAATTTGACTTGCTGATTCCCACACAAGTTATTCCTTGGCTTCAAACCTTACATGGAACTTCCCACTATGCCACCCCCTTGTGGCATTCCCCATATAGTATATTAATCCCAATATTCTATAATAAAAAATACCTTATTCTTATTATTCTGTCCTTTCTATTGGACTGTTGTCTTCCCCAATTCCAAGTACTGAACTCTCATTGGTTCAGTTGCAACACTGGCAATGGCGTGTTTTATTCCATTTTTAAGGCAAACTCCAGAATTAACTCACACAGCATGGAACATCCTCCATGTTGACAATCCTCAAAAATATTTTTCTTATTTTCAATATTCAAGGTTATTTTCTGCCTTAAATAGTAGACACTGATAATACAAGAAATGTTTAATTTTTATTTTGAGTTTTCAATTGAAATTATAAAAGATATAGCAAAAATAATTCTTTAAATTGCCAACATTGAGGATGCTTCATGCTATATGAGTTAATTCTGGAGGTTGTCATTTTTAGCAAGGTAGATGTTAGTGTTGATAGCTTTGAGTTTGGCTCCTTTCTCTGTTATTAGAAGTTTAGGTTTCCCAAACTTAGCTATGATTTCTTTGCCAATAAATTGTCTTACATTGTTTCCTTTGTGTTTTTTGTGGCTTGCGCTACAGATCACCTAGATGAATAGTCAATAGCTGTGATAATGTACTTTTTGCCTTTGTTATTGCCAGGCATTAGTACCACAATTTCCAGCAATCACACTTTGAAAGGATGTGTGATTGATACTGGTATTACTGACTTGGGGGTGCCTTGGAGAGGGTGTACTTTTCACAGACTTTGTTTTGGTCCAGAACTTTCTTGATGTTGTCCAGAATGTTGGGCCACCATCAGTGTGTCTTGAGTTATTCATGTAGATTACTGCTACAGGTGTTTCCCAGATCTCTGTGATATCAAAGGATTGTGTCAATATTTTGTGTTGAAGGGACGTAGGATACAGTGTCACCACTTGGTAGTATTTGGTGTAGGGTACCATACACGTTTTGAACAGGTGTTGCTATTGAGGGGTTTCTCTTGAATGTATATTGATGTAACAGGTGGGAAATCCTCTTGGAGATTTCCCATTATTAACATGGGTCAATTGGGGTCTCCATCAGTACATAGTAGATATTTATGGTATAGCATTGATAGGGAATCTGCAGTAAGTATTTCTTTTCCTGTTTATACTCAATTATCATGAGATACCTTTGTATGAGGCTTATACATTCAGCTTGTTGTCTAGATAGATTTTGTTGAGTCTTAAAGAATTTCAGTGACTTGCGGTTGGTTTGCACTTTGAATATATGGGCACCTTTCATATAGCAAAGCAATTTCATTAGACAGTGGACAATAGCTATCAGTTCCTTGTCATGTATTGGGTACTTTGCTCACCATAAGACAGCTTTCTTGATTCATATGCTACAGGGAGGAAGTCATTTTCTGCGGTTTGAATTTGAAGTACTCCTCCTATTGCGTAATTGAAGGTGTCAGTTTCTAGTTTGTACACTCCTTCACAATTTGGATATTTAAAAATTGGGGCAGTGACCAAAAATTCTTTTAATTGTTGAAAGTGTTAGTCTCTCAACAGTATCCATACAAATTTTGCTGTCTTGCCAGTGATTGCAGATAAGGGAGCAGTCAAGGCTCCCCATTCAGGGACAAATCTCCTGACATAGGCTACCATGCCTAGGAATGTAAGAAGCTCACTTTTATTTTGTGGTGTTGGCATATTAGTTATGGCTCTTATTTTCTCTGGGTTGGGCTTGACCCAATCCTTACTGATAATATGGCCTAAAATGGGAGCTCAGTTGAAAATAAGCCACATTTGGAGGTTTTATCTATGAGTTTCTTATCTTGAAGGGTACAGAGGACCAGTAGGGAGTCTTTCCAATGTTGTTCCTTAGTGGGACTGTATATGATTATATTGTTGAGGTAGACTATAGCCCTTTTTCCAATGTGATCTTTAAATACTTCATTCATAAAATTCACAAAGGTACTTGGGGTGTTAGTCATGACAAAGTTGAGGATGACACATTCAAACAAGCCATAATTAGTTTGAAATATAGTTTTGGGGATATCTTCTGGGTTAATACATATTTGGTGATATCCTGCTGTTAAATCAATTTTTGTGAAGAACTGGGACCCCCCAGGGTGTCAAAAAGGATATCAATCAGGGGCAGGGGATACCTGTTCTTAATTGTGACCTTGTTGAGCACCCTGTAGTCTGTGACCAGGAAGAGTCCTTCATCTTTATTTTCAACAAAAAAGACAGCTGCAACAAAAGGAGATTTGAATGGTTGGATGAGTCCCTTTTTGAGGGCCTCATCAAGATAGGTTTTTAATGCATTGTCTTCTTGAGGTGTTAGGCAGTAGATAGGACATGCTTTTGGTACACTTCCCTTGAGTTCAATTTTGTGTTGTATGCTGTGATCAGGTGGTAACCCTGGTAAGGCTTCTTGGAAGACAGAAGGGAATTTACTGACCAGCTGTTCTCAGATGTAGTCTCTCTCACGTCTGGTTTCTGTATTTTTAAAGTGGATAACCTTGTATGTGCAGGAGTTCCAGTTGATTTTTCTAGGGTCCTTTTCCTCTTCTGGTTCCATGATCTTCATAAATATGTGGTCTCTCATAAGTGTGTTGAGATGAGTTGGGTAGACATGGTGGTGCACCTCCCCTTGTTGTATGGTGAGGGTAGCGCTATCCCAGTTGATATGGAGTTTGGTCTTTCTCATCCAATCTAGGCCAAGTACAACATCATACTTAGGGATTGATATGATAGGGCTGCTGAGCGTAGTTTGCACATATCCAATTTAGGCACATAAAGGATTTGCTTCCTTGGTGACTGGTGTGCTTCTTTTATCTGCCATGACAGCTCTCTTGATGTTGCTTCAGACTGTGGGTAGTTTCATGAGATTGTCAAATTTATTGTCAACAAGGGATTGGACTGCTCCAGTGTCAAATAGTGCTGTTCCCTGGTATCTGCAAAAGCAGTATTAATAAGTGAGGAGTTTATTTCCAGTTTGGGCAGCAAACAGTAGAGGATTTCTGGAGGGTACTTGGATTATTGTAATTGAGTCCACATCTTGGTCCCTGTAAAAGTCTTGTAAATTGGGGGAGGGCGGCTTGCCTAAGCACTCCCCTGGTCCTTTTCCTCCTCAGGCGGGATTTCATTACTCTTCTGGTTTCCTGAGTGCTACAATTCCCGCTTTGAGGCTTAGGATTGTTGGACTAGTTAGTCTGGTTGTTAGGACAGGTTGTCAGTAATGAAAATTTGGACGTACCTGAGTTCCAAAGTATGGAACCAGGTTTAAACCTGAACAAATTCTTTACAGACCGCCAGTTCCAAAGACTGGGAATCTGACAGCCTACACCCAATTGATAAAGTTGTTGTCAACCCACCGGGACCCAAATACTTAACTACACCACATGGCTTTGCAAGCAAACTGCCAATGTGAGATGCCAGGAGTTTCCCTGAGGTGCCAATACTTGACACCAGCAGTTTGCTTGATGAAATGCACAAGTCCGCCAATGAGAGTTAACCTGAACTTCCCAAAAGCTCAGGAAGTGGCACTGAACCCAAATGCCTGCCCAACACCTGAGTTGCCAAACAGAAGAATTCAAAGTTTTCTTATACTAAATCAGCCAGTGACAACCCGCCAGTACCAAATCCCACCCAGCCATCTAAGACCCCTGATGCCAACCTGCCCAAGCTCAAGAAACCTAATCAGAAAAGGAATCCTGGCAGCGCAGTATAAGTACCTGCCAGGCCAAGATCAACCCTCATCATCATTTTCAAATAAAGATTATGAGATATTGGTTTCCTCAATTGTTGCTGTATTTTATCTTTATCATCTACCAGTTAACTCAAAAATCATCTTATTTTCCTGCTGACCCTCCAGCTACATATTGTCTGCCAGGTGCTCCATTTGGTCATGTCTATTCTAAAGAATACCCTTTGAAGCCCGAGTACAAGGATTAAACCTCAGGCAACATATTAGCTTGGGATTTCTTGGCCTAAACTAAAGAGTTAATCAAATATCACCAGAAGGGTCCTTGGCACATTAATGGCCTCACTGTTCAGAGATAAATATAACTTTCTCCCTGCCTATTAATCAGACATGAAACCGCCTGTCACCCCCAAAACAATGCTTGCATCTGCCGCTGATCTTCCCCTGAACCATACCAATAAGATATTTGGGATTGTATACATTACTCACACAGGAGTAATAGATACTAATGTTTCTGTCTCCTGTCAGGGCCCAGAATGCCCTGGACAACCAGCTGGCCTTCCTAGAGGCCAAATAACCCACAGCCTGGAAATCATTACCAACTGTCTCCCAGAGTAAAAAACCTCTTTCAAATAACAAATGTCCTGGTATTTGAGAGGCACACAAGCCTCAAATCCCTGGATTTGATTCCATTAACAGATTTGGCCCACTTAACTATCGGTAAATGATACATTGGGAGCACAATTGTTTGATTCTGCAATTGGGCGCTCAATTGCTTGTGGGTTCTATAAATAGCTGTGGCACCTTGGTATGCTGCAGCTCAAGCAAGGTTCTTGTTATGCTAACTAATAGCCATTCATTCCTAAGCTCAAGTATGCAATTCCTGGGGAAAATTGCCAGTTTGACTAAAAATGATGCCACCAGATCCCTGGTGGCAAAAAAGGTTGCACTAATACAATTATTCTGTTTGCATCTATTTGTGAATCTACTACAAACTATAATTATGCCTATCCATTCCTCCCTGGTTCAGCTCCCATCACTTTGGTCAAACCACCTAGAGCTCTTGACTTGGAGTTCTTCCATCTCCACCACCTGGATCTCCCTCCTGGACACCCAAGAGTGACTGTCCTGCCTGCTAAGAAGGAGATTCCTACTACTCCCCCCTGCCCAACACGCCTCCTGCTCAGGACTGCAGTAAGTTGGGGTTCATTTATATCACAGTATTGGGAATGGCTGACCATGCCATGCCCCATACTGGGAGTTGGCATCCCCTAGCTACTACAGTAAACTACCTGGTCAGAATAGCGCTAATTGTGTACATGGCCTTCCAGGCACAGCTTGCCTTCCCTGTGGGAGTCCAGCCGGACTCTGGCATGGGCTGTGACACCACCAGCCCGTGGTCATGGGTGGACAAGTTGATGTCCTACCTCATTAAGTTAGCACCAATCCTTTGGTGGGCTCTGGCTGCCCAGTCCACAACCTGCCAGTTCTCAAGCGCTAGCAAATTGGCAGAACATGGTTGGTTCCCTGACATAGGTACTTTTCTGACTGAAGGCTCTCCTTTCAATTATTGGTTAGATGTAGGCCATCAGATTTTTGGGCAGCTTTCTTTCCTTCTAAGAATATGTCTTGAAGGCTCTTGCATTGGCTCATATCAAACTTATGTCTAAGGTGTATTGGGAGGCTATTGTAAAAGTCCCTATGTGGAACAGCTTCATAATATTAAATACTGCTGGGGTCCTGGTCTTGAATGTCTTAATATTATGTGATGTATTTTTGATGGTCTCTGTCATCTTGAAGGTTCTGATTTCTATAATTATCATCACATTAGAGTCCTTGATGACAATCTTTTCTAGGAAGGCCTTCTTGAATGAATCCCAGTCTTTATTATGATTAGGATTTCTTTCAAACCAGTTGCTCACAGATTGGGAAGCTGCCTCTGTTACTTGTAGGTAATTAACCTATCCCAGAGTCTTTAGGGGTAGCCAAATTATGAGAGCTTGTTCTGAGTACTTTGGATCCAGAGATTGATGTTTTATCAGTATAGTCCTGAAAATATTATAATCTCTGTCACATGGATGTTGTGGGGTTCCTGGTCACCAGTCCCCATAGTGTGTCCTGGGTTGTAGCCAGGGACCGTCTTGGAGGAGTCGTCATTCTCCAACAGGGGTGAAGGGTTGGTGAGAAGCTTATACTTGGCTTGCACAATGGCAAACTCCTCCAGTACCTTTTCAATCACCAAGCAAGCGTCTCCACTGTATACCTGGACTTCAGCAGGCGTCAGCCCTCATGTAGGCCAATACCAATCCTGTAGTAGTCTTGCAAACTCTTCTCTGATGAACTCTCTTCCTCTATTTGACATCTCCAAATGCCTAGTCACCTTCTCCCACTCCTCCTGGGCAGATTTACTAGAGGCAAACTTCCTGCACCCTAGGCAATAGGATTCCTCATCCCCTGGGCTAGGATAGAAAATATGGGGTAATTGACTCATGAGACTTAAATACTCTTTTCACACGGGAAATTCAGATAGGGGTCGTAATAGGCGCTTTATTCTCTGTCAGAAGGAAGATACCCTTAGAAACCTTCTGAGATATTGCCTTGGGGTAGGGAATAAGAAAGGGTTTGTGCCAAAACTTGGAGTCCTTTAACAAAGACTTGGACTCCTTTTACTTGGTCTTTGACTCCTGCTCCTTGATCTTGGGCTCCTTTGCTTTGGTCTTGGGCTCCGGCACTTTGGTTGTGGGCTCTGTTGTCTGAATCTTAAGCTCCTGTGGTCTGAATTAGCTCTGGCTTTCTATCCTTGGTCTTCTGCTCCTTCTGTAGCTTTTGTGGCCTTTGTAATCCACTTGATCTAGTCCCTGAAGAGTCTCAGATAGCTCCCCCTTTTATAGCCCCTTGTTTCAGACCAAAAACCTCTCTTAGAGCTCTGGTTCTTTAAAGCTTAAACTATCCTGTTTTTATTCTTCTATAATATATTAAAAATTTAAAATTACTTCAGCCAATGAAAGTCCTGAATTTTCTGCTTCTGCTCCCCATTTTTTAGGCTTTAACTCTCAAGTTCAAGCCCTTAAAAAACTGATTAAGTAGGCTCCAGGTCGCAGCCAATCAAACGCCTTGCTTCAATGGTTTTGCCAAAACAGTTTCCCCAGATGACCCGTTCCTGACCCTGGTTTGAACTCAAAGCTGTCTTGCTCCAGGTAAACAACTGCTCCGCGTTTCAAACGGTTTTGCCGTAATTCCCATCACGTTTCCCTGGCAAATCTTGAGCGCTTCCACATATGTTTTACTTAGGCAATTTTCAATCCTTCAATTTTTCAATGTTTCTCTGTGTTTTTCCGTGTTTCTGTCAACTTTTTGCATCTTCAAACCTGCCTGTTGCTTGTCCTTTTGCTTTCCTAGTTGTTCTCGGCAAAATTTGCTCTTTTGCCCTCACAGTTTCTCTGTTCTTCTTCCAGCTTCTTTCTGGTCCATTTTCTCTTTTAATCTTTTTCTAAAAATAACATATAGTTCTAATAAACTATAGGTTATTTTTTCTCCTCTTTCTTTTTTCTTATATAATTTTCAATCCTTTTTTAATCATAATCAGGCAGTATTTAATTATTCTTTAACTGCTTCTTTATATCCAAATTTCTTCTCAAAAGTCACCAAACCAGCTCTTCCAGCCTATGTATTCAGTCCAGCTAGGTCATCCTCTCAGCTCTTCAGTTCTTCAGCACCAACTTCTGGTCCTTTGGCTATTCTACCCCATGATCTGCTAGTCCTTCATCATGTCTTCTTGTTCTTCTGCTGATCCTTAACCAGTTCCTCACCAAATCCTCACTAGGAACCTTATTTGTTCCTTTAACACACTGAACCATATTGGTCCATTCCATTCAATATGAATTAACAGTTCATCAACTAGCCTTCACTGTGACCAAACAGTCCCTCTTGCTAGTTTTCTCTGCTAATTCTGTGAACCACCTTGGTTCTTTATCTCAGCCCCCATTACCAGAACTTGTAGACCCAGGCATGAGTCTACATTGAACTGGCGTTTGACTGGGCCCTTGCAAGTGGCAATCCACTTAGGCCATTCAACCATAAATCTATGTCTATGTGTTATCTTTACTCACCCAGGTGATGAAGTCTGGGCTTTCAGTTGCAGAGTAATCAGCTCTACTTCCCAGAGGCCTGATCACACCAAGTTCTGCAGCTTGATTCCCCAAGCAAGCCACCTTGGTGACACCTCTGAGCATACCTATACCCTCCAATGCTCACTTTGGGTTTTGCCAAAGCTTCCATAGGGGCATAAACAAGGATACCCTGCCAGTCTGTTAGGCAGGGTGCTTGCTCACAGACCTCCTGTAAGCGTATTAGGGTACATTGGGCCCTCAGAGCTCTTCCCCTCCCTGGCAGCCCGCGTTACCCGCCAGGGGTCCAAACTTACTCCCCCCAGACAGACAAAGTTCCCTGCTTGCTATTACAGTCTTAACCCTCCTGCAGCCATGGTTCCCTGCTGGGTGAAGCACTATAGCCCAAAGCAGCCAACATCTTCTGCTGGGTGGAGGCAACAACTGCCTCTGATAGTCCTTTGTTACCTACCAGCCAGGCCTTACTTACCCTAGTAGACCATGTTACCTACCAGGCACCCCTTACTTACCCTAGTAGACCGTGTTACCTACTAGAGTTACCTCACTTATCCTAGAAGACCAAGTTACCTAATAGGCTTACCTCACTTACCCCTAGCAGCCCTATGTTACCTACTAGTTTACAACGTTGCTAGCTAACCACACATTGCCATTCTTTAGCATATTGTCTTTATTTGAAGCCAAAGAAACCCTTGCCTGCAAAACTGCACACATGTGGATCACCACAGATGTGTTGAAATACAATATTAGGTATTTCAGGTAAGTTTTGAACTGAAGGCCAGTTTAGAACTCCTTAGGTGCTGAGAAAGTTGTACTGTTTGGTGGGTACAAGGATATTGTTGAAGACAGTCTATCCTGTAGGAATATCCCAACCTTCTTCATATCTTTACCAGCTAGTAGAGAGGGCCATCTGCTGAATTCTTTTCTTTGGAGGAATTTTTCCTTTAAGTTGTGTAGGTGTGAATAACCTACCTTCTGCTACCACTGTTGAGTATATAATTCTGAGAAGTATTGTTGTGCTTTGGGTTGATTAACTCAACTTTATTAATTAGTTCAAATTTCTTTATGTTTTTATTAAAGATTTGAATTGATTTTAAAAAGTAAGTATTTTATTTTTAAAGCAATTACCTGGATTTTTGCTTGATTTTTTCTGACATTGAGAACTAGATATTGTTACACTCACAGAGGGTTAAACCAACAACCACTTACTACTAAGTTACTTAAAACTTTTAAAGCAGTTATGCTACAGTTTGAAGTTTCCCAAACCTCCTTTTTTATTAACCCTTTATTCCTGGTTTCAACTTGCAACTAGATTTACTAAAATAAACCTAACTATGAAGAGTAGGCTTAAGCCAAAATTCTAAGTTTCCCCTTACCTCACGTCAATTTCTATTATTCTTTATATTTTTGAACTTAGGAATTAGAATCACTTTAATTTACTTTTTATTTTTTTAAATACTTTAGTCTTAAAGGATATGTTTAAAATTTCAACTTTGAAGTTACATTTTACCTTTTTCTAAACTTAAACTTTTTGCTTAAAATTCAAAAAAATTTAGCAAATTTCTTAAATTTACTTTACAAAATTAACAGGGCTAGTCTTATTATACTAAAGCCAATTTTTAAACATAATTGAGATGGTCAGTCAGCAAACTGCTGTCATTCTGACAAATCTCTTTAATTTTAAAGAAATTTTCTATAGGTTTTTGAACTATTATTCACACAGTGAATTCCCCAATATTGATATACCACTTGGTACTACAAGAAATTTGGTGAACATCCTTTCTTACATATTGTAAATTCAGAACCTAAATGTAAAAATGCGGGATTGTCAAATCCTTGGTCCAAATTTCAAATCAATTTTGCGGGCAACTCAGCTGAGTGAAAAATAAAATATTTAATAAAATCAAACATTTAATTTGACTTTTTTGATTTATTTAAATTGGCAAATTTCAAATCTCTTGAGTAGATAACTCAACTAACAAAAGACAAAACTCAGCAAACAAATGCGGGATACATAAATCAGAAATGCAGGATTCTAATGTACGTTTTGAGATTTTCTGTATTTCAAACAAATCATAGACATCATGGAAAACTTAACAAATTTGAAATTGTGGGATTGTCAAATCCAAGAACCAAGCTTCAAATCATAATTGCAAGGAATTTGAAATAAATATAATTTATGGGTGTCTCAAAAAGGATGCCAAAGGATCTAGAGTGGACTTGTGCCAATTCTTTTAGGAATCATTGGCATTCTCAAAAATCACCCTATTCCATTTTAGGACAGCTAAAATTTAGATGCTTGATTACAGTAGATTTCAGAAAATACTAATAATAAAATAGCATTATATATTACAATCTGTTCTTACCATGTTAACTTTTCCTTGGTGTGTTGATAGTTCATTTGCTGTTGATAAGGTGTTTGCATTTTGTCAGAAATTTGCGGACCATGTTATTTTGTCATCAGCCAGATGATATCCTAAGTCTTCTAACATTAGGAAAGTACAGAGAACCTGTGACTTTGGTGTAACCTTTGGCCCGGAATATGTTGTTGTCATCAGAAGTAGCAAGTCTGACAGGACCCAAGGCCCAAAGGATTTGGGACAGTTCTTCCTACTTCTGGATATAGGTTCATAAGTTGTTGTCTCTATATTTTACTATAGGGATTAATACTATATGGCAACAGTAAGATCTTTTGCTCTCCACTAAATTAGAGTCAAACTAGGGAAAGGATTTGAAATATCAACTCTTTATTAGAAGACTGATATTGAGGCTGCCCCGGCTGCCCGCATTTATCCGAGTTAGCTCTAGCCCAACCTTGAGTGAGTGCAGTTTGTGACGGAAGCTTGCTTGACAACTTCCACAGCTCAGTATCCTTTCTGAAGCTGTGTAACTATCCCTCAATCTGAGCAGAGTAGCTGTGAACCTGGACCACGTTCCAGGTGACTAGCTAGCTGGACTGACTACTAGTTGGTGGAGATGATTCTTCACTTAATCAGAGCTACCCTAATACAATAGGCTCAAAGCCTTTTTATCTTAGAGTGTTTGGCTTGACAGCCCAGTCTGTTTTGGGCTCTTCTAGAAGTGTTTCAGATGATGGCCCATATGATGGCCCTTGTTCTAGAATGTAATTAAAGTTTAGAATAGTAATTATATATGAGAAGCATGTTTGAAGTGGTTGTTGAGGTGGACTAATTAATTGCACAATATCTGCATGTTTCACTATTAATTAGGAATAGGGATTTTACAATTGCCAGGATATGATTTGATCATTTGAATCCATTGATTCCATAAACCTGCAGCCCGCATTAATTTGTTGAAACCCTTCCTAAGAGTGATTAACTGATGGCCCACTTTATTTGTTGAAACCGTTAATTAGTCAATATTCAGAAATCCTGACACATTTAATTGGATGGTTTCACCTCCATTTGCCTTGGCAATAGGAAATCAAGCCACCTCCCCAAGACCAACTGTGGTTGTGGAGGCAGCTTGATTTCCTATTACCAAGGCAACTGGAGGTGAAACCATCCAATTAAATGCAAGCACCTTATCAACAGCAAATGAACTATCAACACACCAAGGAAAAGTCAACATGGTAAAAACAGATTGTAATATATAATTCTATTTTATTATTAGTATTTTTTGAAATCTACTGTATTCAAGTATCCTTAATAGCAATGCATGAATACATAGTGCAGTAAACTGATGGTTTATCTTTTCCTCTCCTTTCTTCCTTGAAAGGAAGTTTTGTTGGCCCCTTGGCTATGCCAGGGGCCAAAAAACTTTTAAAAAAATTCTGCGTCATCAGGAGAGTAGCTCATAAATCATTATATGGGTTTATGGTTGCTATATTAGTGATTTAGAGTGCAGAATATTGTATCATTTCCAGTTTAAACAATTTTACATCTCACTTAATTTTATGTCTAAGCATGGTTGTTGAGATTGTATTTTCCATTTGATTTTATCCAGAGTGGAGCTTCTTGATTTGGTTTGATTTGTCCTAGTTTCTTAATTTACATTCAATTTGGATTCCAGTTCCTGAAATTAATATCTGAGTTTACTAGTGACATTCAAAAGTGATTTGAAATTTGGTTTTTGGATTTGACAATCCCGCAATTTCAAAAAACATAGTAAACTTAATGAAAATGGTTGATGGATTTGAATGCTTCAAATCTGATTCCAGTTAATTCATTTTGTTCATTGGAAATATGCAGTTCAACTTGAACTTTGCAAAGTGTCTATGAGTTCCCTCATTTTTAAAAATTCAAATAAAAATACAAAGAATTCAATTTAATTAAAAAGGCTATCCTGCAAAATTGATTCAAAATTTGGACCAAGGATTTGACAATCCCGCATTTTTACCTTTAGGTTCTGAATTTACAGTAACAATCTTGGGATTCTTACAAACATTATCTCCTCACCTTAAAAATTACAAACTTTTAGCAGTCTCATTTAAGGGTTTGTTTCAAACTGTACCTACCTTTTTGTACCTCCTAAACTTAAACCCAGTGGCACTTTATGCCTTTGTCTATAATCTTGTCTCATAATGGACAAGACCTTACAAGTACAATAAAAAATAAAGGGGGAAATTGAGAAGAGAAAGATATTTTATTTGATATGAATTTTGAGGATTATATAGTATCATAGAAAGCCATATACTGTCCATGCACATTATGGTAGTCATTGGCTTATCCAGGTGTCAAAACAGAAGGCTTGACCCGCCAGCAAGGTTCCAAATAAGCAGGTTTGCAACCTGCAATTTAATTACCCAGCCACTTGAAGCCAGACTAGGAATTCAAATCAAATTATCAAATCCAACAACATGAACATATGTTGATCCTTTACGGTGGATACCTTGTTTTGGCGCTTGACTCATTACCAGGATTAAGCCACCCCCTTCTTCCATTCAACCAAGTGATCAACAATCATATTCCTGTTATCCTTGATTCACAATGACTATATAATCACTATCTCTCAATTAAGATTATTATCTAGTTTCTAAATATTTTCCCCTTGTAACTCTTCTAAAACAGCACAGTTACAACATTGGTAGCACAGGTAGGTTCTCCATCCTACCTTATCTTGAAATATTCTGCCTGTTGCCTGCACGCACCGCAGCCAACAAATCCTTGACAGAATTATGTCTGGCCTCCTGCCTGACTGGACCCTGTATACTCCTGGTACTGAGATACCTGATGGCTTTGTTCTCTACCAAAACACGGTGATCCTGCTACCCGCCTTCAACGCCCTGTCCGCCCTAGGGTTCTTCCAGGCGCCTTCCTTGATGCCACAACCAGCTGACAAAACCACCATGCCCGCCTATGTTGCACAAAGACTTCAAAGTGCTGCCTTAGAACCTTTTTCCAGGGCCAATGACAACAACACTGCCTCATGGATCCAGTCTGCCTAGTGCAAGCTGGCCCAGATGGAATGTACACAGCAATTTTGGATTGCAGAAATCTCCATCTGCTTGACCCATGATGCTGACACCTGGTGTGACAAGTGGCACAAGGAACACGCCAACAAGAACTGGGACACACCAAGAGTCAGAACCTATATGAGTTCCTTAAGAACAAGGCCTGGTGGCCAACCTTATATTGTGACGTTCAAGAAGTCCTAGACCAATGTGAGGTATGCAAAAAAGTTTTCCAAAAGAAAAACCTCTCCAAAGTCAGTACTACCCATCTGCACACAACTACCCTTCAAGGTATGGGCCCTTGACATTGTTGGCCCCATACCAGGGAAACACAATGATAAGAAATACATCATCACCACCATAGACTTTGCTACAAGATGGCCAGTAGCCCAAGAAGTAAGGGTGCACACTGGCAATGACGTACAATGATTTATTGGAAAAGAGATAATTAGCAAGTTTGGAAAGCCAGAACTCCTGATAACCAATGGAGGGAAAGAATTGACCTCCAAAAACATCAATGTATACCTCAAGAAAAATGGTGTCAAACACACCGTAACAACACCATACCACCCACAGGCCAATGTACATTTAGAGCAGCTAAATGAAAGCCTTGTGCAAGCCTTAGTCAAGCTCACTGCCAGGAGACCTGAAGTCTGGTATAAGTAGCTATTGACTGCAATACTTGTGTGCCAAACCCAAGTGAACAGATCCACCAGAAAAGCCCTTTTGAGTTGGTATACAGCACACAGCCCAATATCATTCAAGCATTAACAGGACCTAAACAGGAAATTCCAAGTAAAGTCTCCCCTCGCTCAGACCCTCAAGTAATAGAGGCCAACAGCAAACAAACAGAAAAGGAAAATGAATGTCTGCAAAAAAACCTTTGTCCCCATCTGTGATAGACATGAAGTTGGGGACAAAGTTTGGGTCATGAACATTGACAAGAGCAAACTACAACCCAAGAAAGTGGGGGCAGCAATCATCCTAAAGGTAAACAAAAACAACACTTACCTCATGCAAGGACTCAGGAAGCGCAAAAAAGACAAGACCCTACACCATGATTGCCTAAGACCCTGCAAAGCAAGACAAAAACAACGTAAAACCGCCTTGCCTGCCACAGAACAATAATTAGTCCAGTACAGAGCCCAGGCTCCTGACAACCTCCCTGACAACTTACCCCCAGAGGAGGCCAATCTTCAGTTGGGGGTGTTGAAACAGCAGGCTTGACCCGCCAGCAAGGTTCCAAATAAGCGGGTTTACAACCTGCAATCTAATTACCCAGCCACTCAAAGCCAGATTAGGAAGTTAACTCAAATTACCAAATCCAACAACATGAACAGATGTTGATCCTTCTTGGTGGATACCTTGTTTTGGCGCTTGACTCATTACCAGGATTAAGCCACCCCCTTCTTCCATTCAACCGAGTGATCAACAATCATGTTCCTGTTATCCTTGATTCACAATGACTATATAATCCCTATCTCCCAATAAAGATTATTATCTAGCTTCTAAATATTTTTCCCCTTGTAACTCTGCTAAAACAGCACAGTTACAACACAGGTAATGTTTCATTTAGGAGTCAAAATGTTTGATCCCCATATAAGATGAATTTCTGATAAGAGTGTCATCAATTATTCATTGATTGGGGAATTTCTTGGTAAATATTTTTTCTGAGAAAGAGTAATTGTAGATATTGTGAAATTCTGAAATTTCATATTTGCTTCATTGTTTCCTAAGGAAGTTAAATTTTGATTTTACAATTACCAACTATGATTTGGATCAATGATACTTTTCAACAAAATACCCCAATTGCCCAGTTGCTCTGTTGATTGTTTTGCTTCTTGGGTGTTGTGAAACTCCACACAGTGTAAACCAGATACCAAGTGCATCTGTTTCATTGGTGTGATATGCATTAAGTTCATCTCTTTGGTCCTTGATATGCAAACATTTAAGTTCTGTGGCTTCATGTGTTTCCTCTATTGCTATATAAGTGAGTGGAGTATTGCCTTAATTCTTGTTCAATCAATAAAAACTTTATCATATTCCCAAATCCCAGATTTACCACTTTTACTATAATAGGTTGTAATAGAGAATCTTGCTAGTGCCTAGAATGCTTGCTACTTATCCCAGTGATGGCTTGGGTTTATTGGCTTTGTTACTATGTGTGACCTTCTTATTGGTCTTTTACAACACTGAATTGATCTTCTTGGTTGAGCTTCCTGCCATGAAGATTGTATGCACCACTGCTGGCTTGATGAAAAGGGCTTCCTTGCTTAAAATCAATATGGAATACTGGATGGAGTGCAGAGACCTAATTCTTTTAAAGTGGGCCCCTGAAACAACAGCTCAGGATATTTCTTGATTTGGAAAGACAAACATTCACCAGGAAAACCACTCTTCTTATTGATTCAAACCCATAGTCTTTATTTGTAATTGATTTTTGGATTATCCAACAAGGTTATGCTGTAATGATGCCCTTTGTTATAGTGTGAACAAGATTTTCACCTCAAATTATTATCCCATGCCACCAGAGGCATGGATGCCTAGCTCTGGGAGCTTAAAATAGCAGTCTGAAGAATAGATATACTGGCTAATTTTGTAACTGTGCTGTTTTAGCAGAGTTACATGGGGAAAAATATTTAGAAGATAGATAATAATCTTTATTGAGAGATAGCAATTATATAGTTCATGTGAATCAAGGATAACAGGAACAAGATTGGTGATCACACAGCTGGATGGAAGAAGGGGGTGGATTGATACTGATAATGAGTCAAACGCCAAATTGAGGTATCCACTGTAAAGGATCATCCTCTGTTCATGTTGTTGGATTTGGTAATTTGAGTCAACTTCCTAGCCTGGCTTTGGGTGACCGGATAATTGGATTGCAGGTCACAAACCCACTTGGTTGGAACCTTGCTGGCGGGTTGAGCCTGCGGTTTTGACACTAAGTAAGAGTTATAAGTGCCAGATGTCATTATGGCAAAAGGGGTTCAAGCCCCTATATAAAGATCTCTCCTTTTGCTAAGGAGAACATAATTATACACCAAACCCTGGTAGGAAATTTAACCCTATATTTCTACCTTTAACCACTACTGAGCTGTCCACTAGTAGTAAACTATTCCAAGTACTTGAATCTGAACATCTGTACTTGTGGGAACTTTTGATAGCCACCTCTTCCAGTACTGTGTCCTTTGGACTAAAGATTCCCTTTCATATGCTTCCTCCCTCAAGCTAGATATCACGCCATCAGTTTTCTGTACCTAGTCCCCAATAGGTAGATATAATATGTCCTCATACAGATCCCTCACCAACAACAAAAAGAATACCAATCCTAATAAAAAATCTCCTGATATTCAAAATCTTGAAACTTGTGTTGCAACATCTTTGATTACTACCTCTCAGGGAATTAACTTGCCAAGTAGATCACCAAATGGTTCACTGGCCAGTTTATAAACTGGTGGCACCATTATCAGTCAACCATCTATGACGAGGTTCACTCAATCCAGGTTCTAAATGGAACACAACTTGGTTAAGCCTTGTGACTCAAGAGGAACATTACTCAGATAAGTCTATGACCCCCATGATGTACATGGACAGTATGTGGATTATCATGATACTATATATTATTATATATTCATATTCAATATAGTATCATTCTCTTCTTAAATCTTCCCCTCTTTTCTGTTTATTATACTTCCCAGAAGTATAAACTTGACAGTGATAGCACAGGTAGGTTATCCATACCTACCCAACTCAAAGGAAAAATTTCTCCTGAGAAAAAGACTCAAGCAATGGTACTTCCTAACAGCTGGAGAGACTAAAAAGAAGGACAAGACGTTCCTGCAGGTTTTTTTTATCTACAACAACATTCTTGTACCCATCAAAAAATACAATACTCTCAAAGCCCAAAGGCTGTTACCCACAATTCCAATCACAACAGCCTGAAATACCCAATATCGTATTCCAGCGCCTGCATACAGCTGAAATTGGTGCCTTTGTAGGACTACGCCAGGAAAATGCCTCCCTTTGGATTAACAGTACACAAAAAAAATTTGAGCAAGTGGAATACCCCAAAAGACTCTGGGTCAGTGAAATTGCCCTCCACATTACTGGAACCGCATCACATTTTATAAGTGGATGGATAGCCCAAATCCCCAACCAAAAGGGAGACTGAGAGCTATTCAAGAGTGCATTCCTTGGAAATTTCTCCATGAAAGATTCCGGCGTAGTAATCATGACAGAACTTTGAACCTTCAGGATGATAGGAACAATTGAGGAAAACATTGCCACATATGAAGACCTACGTGACCGCGCACCCAACACCATCAACTTTGATGAACCTGGGTCACTCTTGGACTTCTATAACAGTCTTCCCACACATATTAGACGTCAGTTTGATATGACCCACTGCAAGAACCTTGAAGAGATATTCTTGGAAGGCAAACACGCGGCCCAAAAATCTGACAATCTACACACAACCAACAAGCAAAAAGAGAGCCCTTCAGCCAAGAAAGACTCTCAACCCAATAAACAAGGCAACCAAACCAACAACAACCATCCTTAATTTGGGAATCAAACTGCAAAAGCCAACCAGGCAAGCACCAACAATACCAACAAGGAGGGAAAAGCTCAGGGGAGTGCTTAGGTGAGCTGCCCTCCCACAACCTACAAGACTTGTACAGCAACCAGGACCTGGATTCAATCACCATGATCCAAGTACCCTCCAGCAACTCTTTACTGTTTGCCGCCCAAACTGGAAATAAACTCCTCACTTATCCTTTCTGTTTTTGCAGATATCAGGGCAAAGCTCTATTTGACACAGGAGCAGACCAGTCCCTAGTCAACAAGAAATTTGCTGACCTCATGAAACTACCAACCACCCAAAGCAATATCAGGGGAGTTATCATGGCAAACAACAGAAGCACACCAGTCACTCAAGAGGCTAAACCTTTCTGCACCCAAATTGGAGACATACAAACCACTCTCAGCGGTCCAATCATACCAATCCCCAAGTATGACGTGATACTTGGCCTAGATTAGATGAGGAAGACTAAACCTCACATTGACTGGTACAGTGCTACCCTCATCATATAATGAGGAGAAGTACACCACCATGTTTACCCAACTCACATTGACACACTTATGAGAGACCACGTGTTTGTAAAAATCTTGGAAACAGAAGAAGAAGTCAACCCTATCAAAATTGACTGGAATACTTATACATACAAGGTCATCCACTTCAAAAATATGGAGACTTGATATGAAAAAACCCATCCAATACCAGCTAGTTGGTAAGTTCCCCATTTTTTTCCAAGAAACACTGCCAGGACTACCCCCTGACCGTGTCATTCAGCACAAAATTGACCTTAAAGGAAGTGTACCTAAAGCACAACCTATCTACCACCTCACACCACAAGAAGACAACACCCTAAAGGCTTATCTTGATGAAGCCCTCAAAAAAGGACTCATAAAACTGTCAAAATCACCTTTTGGTGCTGCTGTCTTCTTTGTGGCAAAGAAAGATGGAGGACTCTGCCTTGTCACCAACTACAGAGCGCTCAACAAGGTCACAATTAAGAACAGGTATCCCCTACCCCTAATTGATAACCTTTTTGACACCCTGGGGGGTCCCAAATCTTCACAAAGATTGATTTGACAGCAGGTTACCACCAAATTTTTGTGAAACCTGAAGACATTCCAAAGACCGCATTTAGAGCTAAATACAGATCCTTTGAATGTGTTGTTCTCAACTTTGGCATAAAAAACACTCCCAGTACCTTTGTGACCTTCATGAACAAAGCTTTCAAGGAATACATCAGAAAACAAGCAATCATCTACCTGGACAACATCATCATCTACAGTCCCAACCTGGAGCAACACTGGGAAGACGTCCACCTAGTCCTCTGCACCCCTGAAGAGAACCAACTGGTTGCAAAACCATCAAAATGTGAGTTCTTGTCAGGGAACCAACCCTGACTGTCCGGCTTGCTAGCATCTGGGAACTGGTGGGTTGCGGACTGGGTGGGCAGGGCCCACCAAAGAATTGGTGCTAACTTAATGAGGTAGGACATTGACTTGCCCAACCACAACCACAACCACGGACCAGCAACGGGGATAATAGTATCTATTACTCCCGTGAGAGTTATATACATGATTCCAAAAATCTTGTTGGTATGGTCCAGTGGGAGTTTGGCGGCAGAGGCGGGCATTGGCTTGGGGGTGACAGGTGGCTCCATGTCTATTTGGTAGGCAGGGAGGAAGTTGTATTTATCTCTGAACAGGCTGGGTTTGGTAATGTACCAAGGGCCTTCTTGGTTGTATCTGGTTCTCTCAGTGATTCTGGCCCAGGGGTCCCAGGCTAGTATGTTGTTGGTGGTATAGTCTCTGTACTTGGGTTTTAGGGGGTAATCTGTGAAGTGGACGGGACCAAAGGGAGCACCTGGCAAGCGGTATGTAGCTGGCAGGTTGGAAGGGGGTTAGAGGATCTTTGAGTGAACTGACAGATTACAAGGATAAAATGCGGCAATAATTGGGGAAACCAATATCCCATAACCTTTATTTAAAAATGATGATGGGGTTTTGGTCTTGGCCTGATGGGTATTTATCCCACACTGCCAGGCTTCACTTCTTGGTTGGGTTTTCTGGATTTGGGTGGGTTGGCATTGGGTGTCTCAGATGGTGGTGTGGCACTTGGCACTGGCAGTTTGCCACTGGCCACTTTGGGGTGAGAAGATTTCAAATCCCTCTGTTTATTGATTTGAGTGTTGGGTGCCTCTTTGGGTTCAGTGCCTTCCCCGGGACTTTGGGAGAGTTCAGAATAATTCCCAGGGGGGAGATTTGTCTATTTCACCAGGCAAACCGCTAGTGTCAGGTGTTGGCACCTCAGGGGAATTCTTGGCATCTTGCACTGGCAGTTTGCTTGTAGAATCCTGCAGGACAGCTAAGGGTTTGGGTCCTGGCAGGCTGGTAACAACTTCTTTAATTAGTAGTGGGTTGTTGTGTTCCCAGCCTATGAGTCTGGCGGTCTGCAAAATGTTTTGTCCAGGGTTTGACTCTGGTTCCGTATTTTGAGATTTAGGAGCATCCAAATTGTCATTCCTGACATCATCCCCTTCTTTTCCCAAAATTCCCCCTTTCATGGCCTTCTTCTCAAGGTATTGTTGGATGGCCTGTTTGGAATTGGTTAGATTGCTCAAGGGTTCCCAGGTGCTTTCTTCTGGGGGTAGCCAGCCCACTTGACGTAGTACTGGGGGGTCTTGTAGTGGACTCAGTTGCCGTGGATGTATTCAACTTTGTACTCAATTGAGTGGTCCTTCTGGATTGGTGGGGGGCTTGAATTGATCTTCTGGTGGGGTAGGGAGTTTCTGTCTTTTTTGAACAACAGGGCACAGTGGAAAATGTTATGGATCTTCCACATGGGGGTAGGTCTAACTTGAAGGCTACTTCTCCAATGAGCTTGGTGATCTTGTGTGGTCCACTTCTTCTGTGAGCTAGTTTTCTGCAAGGCACATGCAGGGGTACATTAAAGGAATCCAAATAGACCTTGTCTCCAACTTGGAGGGGTTTACTGGGGGTCTGTTTTTGATCAGTGAAGGCCTTGTATGTCTGTACAGCTTGTTTCAGGTTTGCTAGGCATACAGTTTGGGTGTTGTGGATCTGTTCAATCCAGGCACGTCCCAACAGGTTGGTTTCCTTATTTCTAATGCTAGGGTCCCATGAGGGGTCAAATCCATAATTGGCTTTGAAGGGGGACATTCCCGTGGAGGTGTGGTCTTTACTGTTGTAGGCATACTGTGCCATGGGTAGCGTCTTGGCCCAGTTATCCTGGTTGGCGTTGGCATAGCATTGTAGATACTGTTCAAGTATTTGGTTCACTCGTTCAGTCTGGATGTCAGTCTGTGGGTAGTAGGAGGTTGATACACAGAGCTTTACCCCCAAGTCCTTCATCACCTGAGCCCAGTAGTTGGAGGTGAATTGTGGTCCTCTATCAGTGATGATTTCTGCTGGGGTGCTGTGTTGGGTTAGGATGCAGTTGTGGAAATGTCTAGCTGTCTCTGCAGCAGTGCAGTGGGTGGTGGTAGGGACAAAATAGAACATTTTTGTGAATCTATCTACCATGACTAGGATTGCATTGAAAAAATTAGAAGGGGGTAGTTCCACAATATAGTCCATTGAAACGGACTGCCAGGGTCCCGCTGGTATGTCTAGTGGTCTTAGCAAGCCCTCAGGTTTGGATCTACGGGGTTTAGCTCTTCCACATGTCTCACAGCCTTTGATGTAGGCGGCCACGTCTTTGTCCAGTTGGGGCCAAGCATACTTCTTCTTGATTCCTTGGATTGTCTTGAGTCTGCCAGGGTGGCCGGCCATCTCTGAATTGTGGTAGTCTATGAGTACTTTGGTCCTTGTTTCACCTTCTGGTATGTAGATCCGGTTGTATAACAGCAGGATAGTTCCTTTCAATGAGAATCCCTTCTTGTAGTGTCAGCTATCTGAGTCTGAGGTCAAGTTGGCAATGAGTTCTGCTGAATACTTGTCTAATTTCTGTGCCTCAATGATGTCAGGCTTACAGGCCATGATCTTAATGAACATCAGTTGGATGCCTAGGCTGGCAGGTTTGAGGAGTACATGGGTGTTGTGGCCCTTGGTCTCAGCTGTGGTGGGGATCATATCTGCTCTTCTGCTCCCTGTGTCTGGTACTATGTTGACTTTCCTGGGTTTGTAGTCAATTTTCAGGGTGTAGTTGGCCAGTTCTAGAGCCCATCTGGCCTGTCTCTGGTTCAACTTTCTGGGTTTAAAGAAGTAAACCAAGTTCTTGTGGTCAGTTAAGGCTTTTAATGGGAATTCAGCACCACATAGATACCGGCGCCAATGTTTCAGGGTCTGCATTATTGCAAGCATCTCCCTGTTGTAGATTGGGTAGTTTCCTTTGGCAGGCAGAATCTTCTTGTAGTAATATGCTACAGGATGTAGCATACTATACCCTCCTTCCTGAATAAGGACCCCTCCCACTGCAAAGTTGGACGCGTCAGTTTCCAGTAAAAATGGCTTGGAGGGATCTGGCATGGCCAGGACGGGGGCAGAAGTGAAGGCAAGTTTCAGGGTCTCAAAGGCAGTGGTGCATTCCGGAGTCCAGGCAAAGGCGACCTTGTTAGAGCAAAGGCGGGTCAGGGGGAGAGTAATGTGAGAAAAAATTTTGATGAAATCTCTGCAATAATTTACCAGACCCAAGAAACTTCTCACATCCTTTCTGTTTTTAGGCACCGGCCAAGACATTATTGCTTCTACTTTGTCTTGTGTCATGGCAAAGCCGCCAGTCTTCACTATGTATCCCAAGAATTCAATCTCCAACTGAAAGAATTCACACTTATTGAGCTTAGCGTGTAAATTGGCTTGGGAGAGTTTCTTCAATATGAGGTCCAGGTGGCGCAGGTGTTCTTTGTGAGACTTGCTGTAGATGAGGATATTGTCCAGATAAGCCACACAGAAGCGGTCAAGGTATTCCCCCAGGACAGTGTTGATCATCCTTTGGAAGGTACTGGGGGCGTTGCAGAGGCCAAAGGGCATCACCAGGTACTTGTACAGCCCATATTGGGCTTTAAAGGCAGTCTTGTACTTGTCTCCATCCTTGATTTGGATTTGGTTGAACGCATCTTGGAGGTCAATTTTTGAGTACACCTGGGCTCTAGTCAGTACATCACAGAGGTTGTCAGTGTTGGGGATGATATAACAGTTCTTCACCATGATGTTGTTCAGCTTTTGGTAATTTACGCAAGGACGCATCCCACTGTCTTTTTTTCCTACAAACAGCATGGGCAACAAGCAGGGGGCTTTTGACACCCGTATGAACCCTTTGTTTGTCATATCCTCAAGGTATGCTTTCAAGGCCACTTGCTTGCGGTAGTTACAGCTGTAGATGGGGCCGTGGTGCGGTTGAGTCCCTGGTAGCAGGTCTATGGCGTGGTCGTAGATTGAATGACTGGGTAGTTTGGTGGCTGCCTCTTCACTAAACACGTGGTCCCATTTCTATAGGGGTGTGGGTAGTATTTCAACTCTAGGTTCTATCTTTATGGTTAGGAGTTTGTTGGTGGGGGTTTGGCCATGGCTCATGCAAAAGGGGACGGTGTCACAAGATTCAGGTCAATCCAATGTGGCGGTTTGTTTGCGATAGTTCAGGATCAGGCCATGTTTGTTGGACCAGGAGTCGCCCAGTATAAGGGGGTGGGGCAGTCTGGTTAGGAGGATCAGGGACAACAGGTACACATTATGTCCAATTTTTAACAGGAGTTCTTTTTCACACTCATAGCCTGTGTCAAGAGAGCTGTTTCCATGGGTTGGAAGCCGCTTTACGCAGCAATTGAGTGTGTCAAGGTGCAAGTCCTTGGGATACATCCTGTCAAGTTGACGCATACTCAATTACTTCCTTTGGGGGGTAAAACAAAAACTCAAAAAAACTCAAAGAGAGCTGTTTCCCATGATCACTTGTAGGCTAAGCTCTGAAGCTGCCATGCCTAGTTCCTTTGCCAGGCTGGCGTCAATGAAACTTTCATCAGCTCCTGTATCAATAAAAGCTTCAATCTGGAACTTGTTTCCCAATAGTTCTATGTTCACTTGGATGAATTTTTAAGACTGGGAAGAAGTGTTTATTTGCGCCAGTGAGATTGGGGCAGTGTTCTTCTTAGGGCAGGCTCTGGTCAAGTGGCCTGCCTTATGGCAGTGGAAACAGAGTCCTTTGCAATAGTGTTGTTGGAGCTCTTTGGGTGTCATTCCTGTTCTGTTGGGGGTTGGTGTTTGGGGTTGGCGGGTTGGCAGGTCTGAGAGAGGCCAGCATTCTCTTGGTTCATGCTAAGGCCCTTGCACAGGGGGACCAGATTTTCTAGGCTGAGGGTGGGCGGATGGTGCTTCAACAAGTACTTCATTGCTAGGTTGACTCCCTTTTGGAAGATGATGGCCGCCAGTTTGTCTTTCAGTTGGGTGCAAGTCTTTATCTTGAGGAATTTGTCAATGTAAGCTTGGATGGGACGGGCACCCTGTTGGATTTCCAACAAGGAGTTCAGGGCATAGTATCTGGTGTTGTGGTCTTCCCCTGTGGCCATCAGTTTGGCTTCAAACTTGGCATAGTCCAGGCAAAATTCCATGTCTTTGGTGGTGGCTTTGCCAAACCAATCAAGGGCGTCTCCTGATAGCATGGCTGCTACTCCCAGTACCTTTTATGTGTCACTGGAATAGGATGGGGAATTGGCTTGAAAATGTAGTCAGAGCACTAGCATGGCGCGGCAGGCCTCTTTGAGAGTGAGTTTTTCCATCTGGGGCATCTCCACTTTGGTGAGGGATTGGTTGACTATCACATTCTGAACCTGATAGGAGGGTCCTTTGGCGGGTTTGGCGGTGGGGTCAGAGTTCTTGGGGTCATCTGGGGTTACGTTCATGTTCTTCCATGCGGAAGAGATCAGGTTTTTGGTCATCATAAATGTGTAGTAAGTGATTATCATTACAAAAAACATACAAGATGCCCCAAGAATAATCAACATCTTGAAGCTCAGGGTACCAGTGTTAAAATAGATTGTCATAATGTCAGGGAACTAACCCTGACTGACCGGCTTGCTAGCATCTGGGAACTGGCAGGTTGTTGACTGGGTGGGCAGGGCCCATCAAAGAATTGGTGCTAACTTAATGAGGTAGGACATTGACTTGCCCAACCACGGACCAGCGGCGGGGACAATAGTATCTATTACTCCTGTGAGAGTTATATACACAATTCCAAAAAGCTTGTTGGTATGGTCCAGTGGGAGTTTGGCGGCGGAGGCAGGCAGGCAGGCAGGAATTGGCTTGAGGGTGACAGGTGGCTCCATGTCTATTTGGTAGGCAGGGAGGAAGTTGTATTTATCTCTGAACAGGACAGGTTTGGTAATGTACCAAGGGCCTTCTTGGTTGTATCCGGTTCTCTCAGTGATTCTGTCCCAGGGGTCCCAGGCTAGTATGTTGTTGGTGGTATAGTCTCTGTACTTGGGTTTTAGGGGGTACTCCATGAAGTGGACGGGACCAAAGGGAGCACCTGGCGGGCGGTACGTAGCTGGCAGGTTGGAAGGGGGGTTAGAGGATCTTTGAGTGAACTGACAGATTACAAGGATAAAATACGGCAATAATTGGGGAAACCAATATCCCATAACCTTTATTTAAAAATGATGATGGGGTTTTGGTCTTTGCCTGACGGGTATTTATCCCACACTGCCAGGCTTCACTTCTTGGTCGGGTTTTCTGGATTTGGGTGGGTTGGCATCAGGTGTCTCAGATGGTGATATGGCACTTGGCACTGACAGTTTGCCACTGGCCACTTTGGGGTGAGAAGACTTCAAATCCTTCTGTTTATTGATTTGAGTGTTGGGCGCCTCTTTGGTTTCAGTGCCTTCCCTGGGACTTTGGGAGAGTTCAGAATAATTCCCAGGGGGAGATTTGTCTATTTCACTGGGCAAACTGCCAGTGTCAGGTATTGGCACCTCAGGAGAATTCTTGGCATCTTGCACTGGCGGTTTGCTTGCAGAATCCTGCGGGACAGCTAAGGGTTTGGGTCCTGGCAGGCTGGTAGCAACTTTGTCAATTAGTAGTGGTTTATTGTGTTCCCAGCTTATGAGTCTGGTGGTCCGCAAAATGTTTTGTCCAGGGTTTTACTCTGGTTTTGTATTTTGAGATTTGGGAGCATCCAAATTGTCATTCCTGACAGTTCTTCTCAATGGAACTTCCATTCCTCAGTCACATTATCAGCAAGGACAGAATCAAACCAGACCCAGACAAGATACGCGCTATAACCAAGATGCCAGCTCCAAGAAATAAGAGTAAACTTTGCACCTTCCTTGGAATGGTAGCCTACATAAGAAGGTTCATCCTTATTGGGGTGCCCTAGCAGCCCCCCTGTCTGCCATCACGGGGAAAACAACCAAATTTGTCTGGACACCATTACGTGATCAACACTTCCGCCAACTGAAGGAACGCATGGTCACTGCCCCTATCCTCTAATACACAAATTGTGAGGGAATATACTAGTTAGAAACCAACTCTTATGATTATGCCATAGGAGGAGTACTCTGTATCCAAACAGCAGAAAAAGACTTCCTCCCCATGGCATATGAATCAAGGAAGTTATTGGACAACAAACAAAGATATCCCATACACAACAAGGAGTTAGTAGTCATCATACACTGCCTCATGAAGTGGCAATGCTATCTGGAAGGAGCCTAAACGTTCAAGGTACTCACCAACCATAAGTTGCTGATATTCTTCAAAACACAACAAAACTTGTCAAGAAGACAAGCTGAGTGGATGAGCCTCATACAGAGATACCCCATGCAAATATAAGCCAGGCAAGGAAATGCTTACTGCAGATGCCCTGTCAAGGCTATACAGCAAACATGTCCTCTGCTCTGATGATGACCCCAAATGGCCCATGTTAATCATGGGGAATCTCCAGGAAGGGTTTCCACCTGGCACACCAATGGACATCCAAGAGAAAGTCCTCAAGAACAAACATCTGTTCAAAAACGTATATTGTACTCTGCACTAAATACTTCCAAATGATGACATCATACCCTACGTCCTGTCAACTCAGAAGATTGACATGATCCTCCAATATCACAGAGACCTTGGACACACCCGCAGTAGAAACTTGCATGAATACCTCAAGACACACTACTGGTGACCCAACATTCTAGATGATATCAGAGAGGTACTGGAACAATGCAAAGTCTGTGAGAAGTACGCCCAAACCAAAGCATCACCCAAGTCAGTAGTACCTGTATCCATCACACAACCCTTCAAGGTATGGTCATTGGATATTGTGGGACCAATGCCTGGCAAAAACAAGGGAAAAAAGTACATCATCATAGCTGTTGACTATGAAACCAGATGCCCGTGGCGCAAGCCACCAAAGAACACAAAGGCAACAATGTGAGACGCTTCATTAGAAAAGAGATCATAGCCAAGTTTGGTAACCCTGACCTCCTAATCACAGATAGAGGCACCAAACTTAAAGCCATTGACACCAATATCTGTCTTGCCAATAATGGGATAAGACACATCTCAGCCAGCCCATACCATCACCAAGCAAATGGACAAGTAGAACAACTAAACTGCGTGCTTGTATAAGCCCTCAGTAAGTTATCTGCTAACAATCTGTTGAGGGTCTGGATGTATAAGCATTCTGGCTACCGCCAACCTACTGAACATCCAGCCATTGCCCAATTTAGTGCCCTTCCAATATACCGTTCAACATACCAAGAATGGTAACCAAGCAATATCACCTGACTTTCCAAGTATCCAGTGGCTTAAACCCATCTTGCACATGACCAACTCCTAGGTTTGATCCAACTAAATCTCTGCCACAGCCCAATCTATATAAGCCTAAAATATTATCCAATAAAAGATACTTCTCTTCTCTCCTAATTCCATATTTGAAGCTTCCCTAAAAGGCACTCCTTATCACTGGTAGCAGCTACAGTTTTTTTACCACACCCATGATAGAGAAAATGATTGACTAAAACCCGCCCACCTTTGCTCACGTACTCAACCAGGCCACATCCCAGGAGACCTGGAAAACGTACTTCCGTGCCCACAACATTGACAAAGATATACCTAGTGGATGCACCGTATTCAAAGGTTTGGTCATACCCAAAGCATGTGCCAAGATAATTCAATACAGTCACTCTCTTTAACCATAAACAAACGCACAACAACCTACCACAGGTGAAGTTACCAACATCAATTATATTGGTATTGACAAGTTCTTTGGTAAAAACAAGGAAACTTCATCAACTGGCTAGACCACTCAGCCGCCAAACTCCGCGCCAGCCGCATCCCCCATGAAAAATGGGTCCAGGAAGCCAGCAAGCGCCTATACAAGGCCGCAGCTAACTGGTTTGCCACCTGGGTCAGCTCACAAACTGACAACCAGCTTGAAAACTGGGAAGAGTTCAAAGAGGACATCACAAACAATTTCTGTGTCACCAAATCCCTCCAAGACATTGCAATACAGCTCAGCAATCTTCCTCAGAAGACCACTATCACAGCTTATGCCAATATATTTGAGGAAATACGCCGCAAAATCCAAAACCCAGCACAAGCTGACAACGTACATACCAGAGCCTCATTCATCAAAAGAATGAAACCCTCTGTTGCTGCCCTTGTCTGTCCAGAGGCCAACACCTCCATGCCTGCGCTCATTGCAGAAGCCAAGCACGCAGAAAAACGCGCAAACACGGAATATGCTGCACACATTGGTAACCACCCCTCAAACAACAATGGCAGAGAAAACTTCAATGGCAACAAATGCCAAAACACCAATCATAGCAACAGAAACTCTAATTACAACAATGGCAATTGCAGCCAAAGCGCAAACTGCTCCTGTCCCAAGAAAGAGGACACCGCCAAAGTAAACAATGCTGAAACAGCAACCTGCTATGATTCTGACCCCACATTCTCGGACCTTGAGGGTCTCAAAGCATAGTAACAGGTAAAAGAGGAGGGGGAACAGTCTTAAGTGCCCCTGTCTCCCCCCAACTTGACAAGAAACTGTACCAAGGCACAAACCTTGCTGCTCACATCCCATGTGTCCCACAATCCTCCATTTTTATGAACCTAAAAATTAAATATTGCTCACAACTTCTTGTCTATCTGTGCACTTACAAATCACATAAACATAAAATTTTATTCAACTCTAGTGCACAATACACTATGGTTAGCAAACCATTTTTAACCAAGTACAAAATACCAGTTGTCAAATCCAACTTCAAATACACCAGAATGGCAGATAAACCAAAGGTTCTACTTGAAGGCAAAGCAACTCCCTTCAGAATTGACCTCCAAGGCATACAAAAGTCCATCAAAGGACTTTCTCATGAACAATATAAACTACAACATTGTAGCAGGCATGGACTGGTTCACCCAATTGAACCCCAGCGTATGTTGGAAAACAAAAACCATGGCCATCAAATTCAACAGAGTCATTTTAATATCCTCAAAGAACTCAACGACCTCATTATAAGAGACACAGTATTTGTCCAGGTCATAAACCAAGACAACTCAGAACGTCTAACTAAAGATAGTACCCTCCACATAATGAGTTACACTGAATTCAATAATATACAAACAACAAAAATCCAATGCCCAGAACTTGTGGCACTCCTAAATGAATACACACATGTATTCAAAGAAGAACTCACAGAGTTACCCACTGAACAAGAGATCAAACATGGCATCAACCTATGTAAAGCCATGCCTAAAACTGCACCCCTATACAGAGTCTCTCCCTTGGAGACCCAAACCCTCAAAACACACATTGAGGACAATCTAACAAAAGGATTCATTCACCCATCTGAATCCCTGTGAGGGGCAGCAGTGTTCTTCATAAAGAAAAGGAAGGCACTCTGTGTCTAGTAACTGACTACAGAGCACTAGATGCAAGCACAGTAAAGAATAAATACCCTCTTCCAATTATAGAGGATCTGTTTGCAAGACTCTCAGGAGCCAAATTTCTCTCCAAAATTGACCTCACCTCAGGTTACAACCAAGTTGAAGTAAAGGAAAGGGACATACCAAAGACCGCGTTCTGTACACAATTTGGATCCTCTGAGTGTAGGGTAAGGAACTTTGGGATGACCAACACTCCCACAACGTTTGTCACCATTATGAGCCAAGCGCCAAATTGTTTTTCAAATACATTATGCTACCTCAACAATATCATCATATTCTCAAAAACAAAAGAGGAACACCTCACGCATGTCCGCAAGACACTCAATCAACTCGCACAGTACAAACTTTAGGCAAAACCAAGTAAGTGCCAATTTATGAAAAGGAACTCCTGTTCTTGTGCCACATTGTCTCTGACAGTGGCATAAAAGAAGATCCATACAAAATAAAGGCCATAAATAACATGCAACACCCCACCTCTGTTAAACAAGTTAGATGCTTTCTTGGAATGGTAGCTTACCTAAGGATTTATATCAAAGACTGTGGAAAGCTCACTGCACCAATCAATGACCTAACCAAAGGTAATGCCAAAAAGAATTTAATCTGGACACCAGAATGCAACAAGAATTTCCAACTACTGAAACAAGCTTTGATTGAAGCACCAATCTTGCAATACCCTAATAACAACAGTGTTGTGTTCTGAGGCGTGGCACAGACACACAACGGGAAATCCTAACCTTAAGATTAGATTCATACTAAGTCTCAGTTAGATGACAGGGAAGGCTATGTGATTACCTTACAGCCCTGGAAGAATAATCTCTACTAGTTGTGGCTAGAGAGAGGCGTGGAAGTACTGAAGACACAAAGACAAAAATGTGAATAGAACTTGATTTTATTGGAGAATACAAAATTGAATATATAGTGGTTAGGAATACCACAAAACACTACCAGGATGGTAGGATCACTTGCCACAAGCATGAGTGGTTCAAGTGAGATGTGCAGAGTCAAGAAACCAAACAATTGTATTTCCTGATTCAGTCATCAACTCATTTTGAGAGGCAAAAGCAAAAGCAAGAGATTTGTCTTTTAAATGGCCCACTGAAGGCAAAATTGAAACATGGTGAATAGCGGTATTCACGAAAAACAGATGCTACAAGATTGAGTCAGATGCCAGTGACACTGCTATTGGCGCAGTCCTGCGCATCTGCCAGCCAGGGCAGCAAGACTTCCTGCCAGTATGTTACAAAAGCAGAAACCTGAATAATACTGAGCAGAGATACCCAATACAAAATAATGAATTGCTAGCAATATACCACGCATGCAAGAAATGGAGATGTTATCTGAAAGGACATTTAAATGTCCAAGTACAGTAGTTTTAAAAGCTATGGTGACAAGCAAAAATACTTTGGATTTAAACAAAAATAACTCAGATGTAAACAAAATTAAAAATAAATAAATCTATTGTAAATTAATATAAATTTATTGGTTTTAATTTTGTTTACATCTGAGTTATTTTTGTTTAAATCCAAAGTATTTTTGCTTGTTGTCATAGCTTCTAAAACTACTGTACTAACTGACCATAAATCCTTAATATATTTCAAAACTCATAACACACTTGCACAGTGACAAGCCAAATGGATGTCCTTGCTGGAACAGCTTAATTTGGACATCCAATACAAAAAGGGACAGAGCTGGTCACAGCTGATGCTCTCTCTAGACTATGTCAGCCTAGAGAGGATCACCCAGACCACCTGGACCCTTACTGGCTAAACCTGTACAACACTGAGTATAAAACCAAAGGGAAAGACCCCTCAACACATCAACTGACCCACAATACATTAGTAAGAAACAAAAAGTATTTCCATGTATCAAATGACACTGTATACTGAATCATTAATGACAAACATGTCTCTTACATCCCACTTGCACAAAGAGTTGACACCATATTAAGACATCACCGCCTACTAGTACATATAAAGGCTAACAACATATACCTCACATTAAAATAGATAGTATGGTGGCCCAACCTCAAACAAGATATATTTGATGTTCTGAAAATGTGCACAGTGTGCGAGAAATACACCAGCACAAAGGCTCCCCAGCCAACGGTCAACCCAGTACCGGACCCTGAACCATTCAAGGTTTGGGGACTAGACGTAGTGAGTCCCTTCCCAGAAACAAAGACAAACCAAGTGTTTCTTAATTGTAGCTATCAACTTCACATGCTGGCTCATATGCTAGGCAAAAAAGGACCATAAAGCAGAAACCATAAACTGATTCATTAACAAAGCAATCATAGCCAACTACGGCACTCCAGACTACATCATAACTGATGGAGCAACCAAGTTATCAGGTCACATAGTAAACAACAACTTAAAATCCAAAAACATTAAACATTCCACAACCTCTCCATACAGGCCACAGGCCAACAGCAGAGTAGAATGCCTAAACAGCAGTGTGAAGAATTGTTGACCAGGGATTTTGGAAAGCTTAATTCATTAGGCGGCTATGGAAATTTAACCAGGGCCAATCAATTACCCTTCCAGAAATTAGTGTCAACTTATCATATAATTAAATACATGATTAGTGGACAATGACGTTATTGCCAAGGAATATTGCGCCACACTGCCGCCGCCTTAAATAACAAGTGCCACAGCACCAGGATTAATTATTCTTGGCGCCAGAGTGCTGCCTTAGTTTACATCAAGCGCTGGGACGCCAACACAGTTAATTGCAAGCGCCAGAGCGCCGCAATAATTAACATTGAGCACCAAGGCGCCAGCTTGGAGAGAAAATAACTTCAAGACGCCAGGGTCAATTTGAATGGCCTATTTGACTCCCTGTTAAGAACTAGATATAGAAGTGATTGCATATCTTAAAAAGGATCACTGATTAATGTGCTAGCAGAGGGTGTCCTTGTGCTAGGCATTGTGGGATTGCGCCCTAAAATAGAAGGTTGTCCCTTTTTCCGCCAACCCAACTCAGACTCTACAGTGCGCTGGAATGTCCTAGAAGATATTGTCAGTGACTGGTGATTAGTAATATGAGAATACCCCTATATAAGGCATTGGCAGTAAACGCCAAGGGGCAGGATTTTTTACCTACTTTTATAGGACCCAATAAAATTAACTACTACAATTCAAACTGGTCAATGTCTTCTGAATCTTCACATTTGAAGGCACATAGTGAGTGTGTGCCCCTGCCTCCTAATTCTTCTGTTGAATCTGCTGGTGTATGCCAATTTTCAACAAGTGGTGCTCACTACAGGGGCATCACACACTCCAACCAACCTTTGTTCTCTGAGTCTGATGTGCCTCCTTCTATCCCCAAAGACCTAACTGGATTTGGGGAATGTTACTCAGTAATGGAAACCAGCAACGTCAAGAGAGACCAGCTTTTCTGTCAGCAAGAGGATGTGATCAACGTAGAAGACCTACCTGTACTTTCTTCCCGCTAATACAATGGAGTTCCTGTGGTACCGCTGGCACACCTTACCCTGGTCAATTTCCAAGACCTGGCATCAGTGGCCTCTGGACTTTTCCTTGGATATCAGCTTAGCCAGGAGCCCACCAACACCCAGTTGTCCCTCTTTCACCAACATCCCAAGGCTCAACACCTCATGGCTATATTTTGTAGTTATCTGGCAACTGACAAAGGGAGCCTCAAACGTTTCCCCACCCTCAAGAGGGCAACCAACTATCTTCAAGGATTTTTCCACCCTGCGCTACATCAAATACTGGGAGTAAAAGCCTGACATCATTTGGAGCTTCAAGACCTGGTTACGTATGCAGAGCGCCAACACCATTACCAGGACTGGCTAGTACATGACAAAGGAGAGCAGAGTATTGCCTCCCTCAAGGCTGAGCTTGAGGAATTACAAGCTGAACTGAGGGGATATGATGAGCTCTCTGCCTCCCAGCGTGCAGCCATAGAAGACTTCTGCAAAGGAATGGTACAGTGTGCCAGGCTGATTGAGCGCCTTTGCTCTTCTCTCTGAAATGCAGAGATAGAGATAGCAGATACTTGGGCCAAGTTGGTGGACACCAGATGCCACTGCACTGGCCAAGACTTGGGAGGACCTGGCCTCTCTGCAATGCCTTCTGAGGAAAGCGCCACACTACAGCCCACTTCCAGTTCAGTATACAACAATGGGGCTACTTCATCCTCCTCAGGCCACCAAAGCCTCCCACAAGTCTTTGCTGTCCCTCCCACGCCTGTTGATACTCCACAAGCCCCCACGGAGACTGGCCCAGCCGGTAGCTCTTGTACCAAATTCTTTGACTGAAGCCGCCACAAAGAGTCTCTCCCTTGCTGTTGTCCCCAAGACAAAACCCTACGCAATTCAAGCCCATGAACTTGCCCAAGTTTGATCCTAAGGGCAATTTACACACCTTCATCTGTCTTTTTGAGATGTCTATGTACAGGGCTAACAAGCAAGACAAGGCCACCACACTACTCAATCAATTGGATGCAGCTAGTACTGATCTAATTATCCAGCACATGCCCAAACATGATTGGTTGTATGCAGCAGCAAAGAACACACTCTTATACAAATTTGGTAGCATTGCTTGGGTTACTGAGAGGAAGAATGAGTTCTTGATTATTAGTTTCAGAAATGATGAGACAATTGCTGACTTTGCCAACTGTTTCTATCTTGAGGCACAGATTCTCACTGGCTCAGGGCCGCTGACTGTGCATGACGCCCATATAGCTTTATGTGCCGCAGTAAAGCCCTACAAAGCCTTGTAACAAACTCCCATGCCAGCTTTCCAGGACAACTGCACCCTAGACAGCATGGTACACTACTTATGCCAGTGTGGTGACACTTTTGGACCCTCCCCCAACACTGGATCAAAGCCCTGCCCAGTCTCCAACTACCCAGGACGCTCAGAGGCTCCCATCAACAACAAGTCCCCGTCAAAACCTAATATCACTAAGATAATCTGTCACCGTTGCAACCAGAAGGGCCATTAAGCCTCCAGTTGCAACTCAAAGACAGGTATACACGTGCTACCCCCCTTGGAACCTGAAGTGCAGGGAAAAGTCAACGTGGAGTAGAGGAGGAGCTCTCTACATCCACGCAATCCACAAATGTTCCACCTGACCTACTCTTTACGCCTGACACTGGGTTCTTGGGGAATGCACTCCATCAGGTCCTTGTCAATAATGTGCACATGGTACAGACCCGCTCCAAGGTTCAGGCCTCTCAAGAGGCCACTAAGGAAGTGACAAAGCCTTACACTTGCCAGTTAAAAGACAACGCGCCTGATACAGAACCTCAGCGCTCGGGTGACGCCACCCCTCTTAGGGGCGTCAATGTGGCCATCCCTATGGAGACAATGAAGGATCACCACCCCAAACTATGTGACAGTATTGTCAAATTTCTCTCCACTGCCAACAATTTAGACATTCACTTAGTAAACAATATTGGTTCTTCTTATTCTGAGTGCACTTATGCTGACATTTTTGTGAATAAACTCAAAGTGCAAGCTATCATCAACACTGGGGCCCCTATAAATATAGTGTCCTCCAAGTTAGTACAGCAAATGGGACTTGCTCCAGATATTGATCACAAGAAATCATATGGTACAGCTGGAATAGACTGTACCACCACCCAAGGAGCGTACAGTGTGCTCCCCTTACACTTTGGCTCTCTGGTGGTCTCTTCCCCAGCTATAGTGCTACCCAATGTACTACGGTATACTGATTGGAACCTTGTTCATGCAACAGTATGGAGTAAAGAATGGCCTTGAGAACAATGTCCTTTTAATATTGGGGCAGGCAATTCCGCTGTATTACAACCAAACAAACCCAGAGATGGGTAGCCAAACCACTCCCTATGTTAACCTTGCATATTGCAACGGTGTCGTCCCAGTCAAGTATTGTAAATTGGGGCGTCGGATTAAACATCTGCCCACCCAAGTTGAAGAATATAAGGGTCTGCCATTGCGCGCTAACTCTTCTTACACTATCCCAGCTGGACATCAGGTGCTAATGGATATTGGATTAGATTTACAAATCCCTCAAGGGCTTTACAGGGAAATAGAAACCCCTGGAATTGCTCTAGGCTAGAACCCTTGGTTGCCCCTGGCATTGTGCTACCTAATCATGGGCCCATAAAGGTGTTACTTGCCAACCTCAATCACTCTCCTGTTGAGGTAAAACGCCATCAAGTGATGGCGTACTTGCATCTATTACCGGTAGAAGAGGTGATGGAGATACATGATTTTGGCACTCTGGATGAGTTTGGCCTTACTTTGGAAGAAGTAATACCACCTTCTGTATGCACCATCATCCCACAAGAGCAACTACAAGGACTCACTGTTGCCCAACAGGACGCAGCCCTTGCCTTTTTTGAGAAGTACAAGGAGATATTTGCCAAGGATGACTTTGATCTTGGGTGTGCACGTAACACACTCCACCACATTGACACAGGCAAGGAACGCCCTATCTGTCTTTGTCTCATACAACGTTCTTGTGCCTCTGACGCTGCGGTAGATGAGTAAATAGAGAAGCTAGTCCAATTAGGTCTACTTGTCCCATCCAAGAGCCCGTGGTTGTCCCCAGTACTCATAGTCAAGAAGAAAGATGGGAGCAACCGTGTTGTCATTGACTATTGCAAGCTCAATAACATCACTAAGAAGGACTCATATCCTCTCCCACGTATTGATGATGTGCTTGACTGCCTGGGAAGCGCTAAGTTCTTCTCTGCAATGTATCTAATATCTGGATATTGGCAGATTGAATTGCCTCCCGAGGAGCAAGAAAAATGCGCCATCATCACTAGTCAAGGTCTTTTTCAACCTACCTTAATGCCACAAGGTCTTTGCAATGCACCTGCCACATTCCAACGCACCATGGATGATATGCTTCATGATCTCAAGCTGAGCTGCGTTTTAGTCTATCTGGACAACATCAATGTCTTTTCACGGACATTCTCTGATCACCTTCAACACCTCAAGGAGGTTTTTTGGCGCCTAGCGGCCACTAACCTTAAGGTCAGACCCAGGAAGTGCAACTTCTTTAAGGATCAGCTCAAATACCTTGGCTTTGTGGTCAACGCCAAAGGATTACAGCCCCAGCCTGCCAAAGTCAAGGCCATAGAGAAAATGAAGGTGCCGTCCAACAAACAAGATGTCCAGGTGTTTCTGGGCATGATTGGTTATTATTGATGCTTTTTCAAAGACTTCTCAAGGAAGGGGGAGACCCTCTTCCATTTGCTGAATAGTGATGTGCAATTTGACTGGACCCCAGCCTGTCAATAAGCCTTTGACACCCTACACTTGAGTCTCATGAACAAACCAATCCTGCAATACCCGGACTTCAGCCATGAATTCATTGTTCAAACAGATGCCTCACTGACTGCTGTGGGTGGTGTGCTTTCCCAGGTGGATTCCAATGGTGAAGAACACCCTGTAGCCTACTGCAGCAGAACTCTGAATGTCTATGAGTGTAACTATACCGTGACTGAACAGGAGTGCCTGGCAGTGATATACGCATACAAACAATTTTGTGTATACCTACATGGCGTTCACTTCAAAGTAATCACAGATCATGCATCATTACGCTGGCTCCAGAACTTGAAAGAACCTGAAGGGCGCCTAGCACAATGGGCCCTAAAGTTCCAGGTCTACAACTTTGAAATATCACATAGAGCAGGCCTCAAACATCAGAATGTGGATGGACTATCTCGGCTACCAACGGTAGCCCACCTGGCTGATGTCTCTAACCTACTTTATGATAAGATGCTGGCAGGCAACTACCAGGACAATCCCGCAGAAGTCCAGAACACACTAGATAGGCTTCTGGAAGATACCAAAATCAATAATGAGTGTATATTGAAACACACTTTAGAAGGAATAAGAATAATGCCCAGACCATCAGAACGGTCTGATCTAATAGTTTGCGCTCATAAGGCAATAGGGCATGGCGCCTCCCAGAAGACACTTGCACAACTAAAAACCACATACTTTTGGGAAGCCATGTCCTTTGACGTACAAAAAATGCTGAGCTGCTGTTAAGAATGCCAAGGGGAAAAGCCGTTCAAAAATTCAACATCCTATCACTTAGCTCAGCCTAACTTTGCTTGGCACACCGTTTCAATTGATGTTGTAGGACCCTTGCCAGTCAGCAACTATTGCACCAAATACATCATTGTTGCAATAGACCACTTGACCAAATGGGTGGAAGCAAAAGCGGTGCGCAACTTAGGTGCTAACACTAATATGAAATTCCTACTTGAACAGATCATATTACATCATGGTTGCCCCCAAGTTATCCTCACTGACAACGGCACCAACTTTACTTCCCACGTGGTGACCAAGCTCAATGAACTTATGGGAATCTGAGGAGTATTTTCAACACCCTATCACCCCGAGTCAAATGGAATGGTAGAGAGAGTTAATGGGACCTTAGTAGGCATCTTGAGGAAATTGGCTGCTAGCTGCCCCGCTGAGTGAAACATGTTCCTGCCGCCAGCTATCTTTGCCTACAACATTGCCACTCACTCTTCTACAGGGAAATCACCATTTCAACTCTTTCATGGCAGGCACCCCGCTTTACCCCCATTCTTTACTCCTGCATTGGGGAAAAAGACAACCAGTCACCCCATGCGTACCATCAAAGGTTTGCCCGCACATTAATTCAATTACAGTCAGAAGCCTATTCCAATGCATTGGCCAAGAAAATAAGGAGTCAGGAAAAAGATAACATTTGCCGGGCCCCTCTCTAAGAGTTCCAAGTAGGCAACTGGGTGCTCTTCCATAACACACATGGATTTGGCAGAGCGCACAAACTGGCCATCCTATGGATAGGCCCATTTGAAATCATCTCCTGGACGTCCACAGACGCCTATACTATTAAAGAGGTTAAGGACGGATGATCAACCGGGTACACGTAAAGTTCCTGAGGAAGTTTGTAAAGAATCCCCCTTCCAAAGAATAAAATGATACAACTACAAGAACTAAGTATATGGGAGAGTAAAAAAGAGGAACTGAGACAAACAAAACAAGAAATAAAAAGAATAAATTATAATTATAAATAAAAAATAAGGAAGCAATGCTTTATTGCTAGACTATTCAGGGGAACAACGCTCAGAGACAGAAAAAGGTGACCCATTGCCTGGAGGCCTGTTTGAGGTACCTGCAGAAGGGACACCGCCTGCGGGAAGACAGGGGATGGAACAACAACTGGAAGCGGAACGAGGGCGCTTTGATGCTGAAAGGGGAACCAGAGAAGCTACCAACTTGTATTCATCATTGTCCATTTGGTTACAGACAAAGGCAAGAGCCACCAACATTTGGCCCCACGCCAATTGGGAATTGCGGGACATACCAGTCCAACCGCACAGAGGCAAACAAAGATTACTCTTGTTAACTAGACGTCTCCACCCACCACAAGCAGAGAAGGCAGAGCCTATAGTTAGACATTCAAGCAGCACATCCTCCATGTAGGAGTAACATTCTGGCAAGGATACCTTTGACTGATAAGCTAGCCCGCAGAAGTGTTCAAGGCAACACCCTGCAAAACCCACAGTGCCGGAAGAACACGCCTTGGGAGGATACCACATGAAGTGGGTGACAGACGCGGCCAAGGGAAGATACAACTGGGGGTTGTTGTCCTTCACTGCCTGCACAAACAAACAGAAGGCCAAGGAGAAGCAATGGGGCGCAATAGCCTGAAGGTCCAGCCCAAGAGTACGGGTAAGCTCAGGATCAGCAGACTGCTCTGATGCCCAGATGCAAGCAACCTCACAAATGTATTGGTTACGCTGGGTGATGGTATAGACATGCTGCAAAGAAAATCCACTGGTATCTTTGGCCGTGGTGTGCAGACAGAGGTCAACCTCCCCAATTAGCCACTCCACATTGTAGCTACTGTGGTAACAAGCGCCTGAGTGGATTGGCATCACAGTGTTGTCTTTGGCAAACAATGCTTGGACATATACGTATAATGTCTCTTTGTGGTGGCTTACCCTGAATCAATTGATGATGGCAGGGTAGGATGAGGGCAACTCTTTGGAGTTGCAACAAGCACGAAGTAACGCAGAAGGCGTTGCAAGCGGGGAGGAAGCAGTTTTGAGGATGATATTGTCAGACCAATCCTGTAAATCCTCAAAGCCAAGGTGAGGAAGGCGGATCAAGGGCACCTCAGTCTCCACAAAAATAGAGTCTATCTCCCCTTCCCCTTTGATATGTGTGTCTGTGCCACGCTCTGACCCCGCCACCGTGGTATTGCAGTCCTGGGCCTGCAACTGACAACTGCTAACAGGAAGTAGCTGGTTCAAGAAACAGACCCAAGAAGAGTGTGGCATTTGCATAAACGCCTTACAATCTTCATCTGTCATACCAGCCATGAGGTCTTGGTAGACTTGGCGCAAGGAAGGTTGGTTATTATTGGGGGCGCTCATGAGGAAAAGAATGAAGGGTAGCCCTGGTCAAGTGGGGGATATGTGAAGAACTGTTGACCAGGGATTGTGGAAAGCTTAATTCATTAGGCGGCTATGGAAATTTAACCAGGGCCAATCAATTACCCTTCTGGAAATTAGTGTCAACTTATCATATAATTAAATACATGATTAGTGGACCATGGCGTTGTTGCCAAGGAATATTGCGCCACACCGCCGCCACCTTAAATAACAAGTGCCACAGCACCAGGATTAATTGTTCTTGGCGCCAGAGCACCGCAATAATTAAAATCAAGTACCAAGGCGCCAGCTTGGAGAAAAAATAATGCCAAGACGCCAGGGTTGATTTGAATGGCCTATTTGACTCCCTGTTAAGAACTAGATATAGAAGTGATTGCATATCTTAAAAAGGATCACTGATTAATGTGCTAGCAGAGGGTGTCCTTGTGCTAGGCATTGTGGGATTGCGCCCTAAAATAGAAGGTTGTCCCTTTTTCCACCAACCCAACTCAGACTCTACAGTGTGCTGGAATGTCCTAGAAGACATTGCCAGTGACTGGTGATTAGTAATATGAGAATACCCCTATATAAGGTGTTGGCAGTAAACGCCAAGGGGCAGGATTTTTTATCTACTTGTATAGGACCCAATAAAATTAACTACTACAATCCAAACGGGTCAATGTCTTCTGAATCTTCACATTCAAAGGCACATAGTGAGTGTGTGCCCCTGCCTTCTAATTCTTCTGTTGAATCTGCCGGTGTACGCCAATTTTCAACAGGCAGCCTTAGCAGGACCCTAGAGAAAATAATGGATGGCAAAGCCAAAGACACATGGCCACTATACGTGAAACATGCATTACTAGTATCCCGAGTCTGCACCAATTAAGGGACATACTATTCACCGTTTGAGCTAACCTACAGGTACAAACCAGAAATAATTACCCGCAACAAGCAGCCATACTTAAAGATCCCCCAGGGAAACCCCCCACAGTAGAACAAGCACCAAATCTACAACACATACACCTCAAAGCTAAAATAGCAGAAATAAAAAGACTCAAAACACAAAGGGTAACCTCCACAGAGGGGCCACTTCCCATCAACTCCCCTGTCTGGGTTCTAGCTGGCAACAGAAAGAAACTAGACTCAGTACACAGGGGACCAGGAAAAATCATCAAGTACAGACCAGATCACAACACCTATCTAGTAAAATTCCAAGGTGCCAAAACCCCAATTGTCAAGAAATATCACAGAATCTGTCTCCGCCTTAGTAAAGGAGAACACTTGACCAGACTGGTTCCAACTAGTAAACAGCTCCAGGAGCATCAGGCGACAGCTGTTAAAATGAAGCCCCCTCCTGATGCACCAGAGTAACCCCTTAAGGGGGGGTCGAGGGTCTGGATGTACAAGCATTCTGGCTACCGCCAACCTACTTAACATTCAGCCATCGCCCAATTTAGTGCCCTTCCAATATACTGTTTGACATACCGAGAATGGTAACCAAGCAATATCACATGACGATCCAAGTATCCAGTGGCCCGATCCCATCCCGCACATGACCAACCCCTAGGTAAATCCAACTAAATCTCCGCCACAGCCCAATCTATATAAGCCTAAAATATTATCCAATAAAATATACTTCTCTTCTCTCCTAATTCCATATTTGAAGCTTCCCCAAAAGGCACTCCTTATCAAATCCAAAAGCCTGGGTTGATATGCTCCCAACCACGCTCATGGTCTGTAGAACAAGAGTTAACTGCAATACGGGTAAAAGCCCTTATGAACTTGTCTATGGACAAAAGCCCGCTCTTGTTAGCACAGCCGCAGGACCACAACTACCACTGCCCAAAAAGGTGCCAGACGACAGCAACTATAACATACAACGCGCCAGAAAAGACCATGAGGAGATGGAACACCAAAGGGTTGAAAGGGAAGCAATCCCATTACAACAAGAGAGATTCCAAGTTGGGGACAAAATCTGGGTTGTCAATCATGACCAACACAAGCTGGACCCAGGATTGTGTGGACCAGGCATTGTCATGGAAGTCAAGCCCAACAACACCTACCTCATCAAAGGGATTGGAGCTCGGACTGAACTGAAATGTATGCACCACAACCGCCTTTGCCTGTGCAAAGCAAGAACAGCCCAACAAAATTCCAGACTCCCTGTTCCCAACGCCAAACTGGATCAATACCAGGCACGCATCCCCAACACTCTTAAGAAAATTCCCAAGGCTCCGCCTTCCAGTACCCCAGGGGGAGATGTCGCAACATCTTCGATTACTCCCTCTCGGGGAATTAACGCCCCAAGTAGATCACTGAATGGCACACCGAACAGTTCACCGGCCAGTCAATAAACTGGTGGCACCATTATCAGTCAACCATCTATGATGGGGATCACTCAATCCAGGTCCTAAATGGAACACGACTTGATTAAGCCTCGTGACTCAAGAGAAACATTACTCAGATAAGTCCCATGACCCCTATGATGTACATAGACAGTATGTGGCTTATCATGATACTATATATTATTCTATATTCATATTCAATAAAGTATCATTCACTTTTTAAATCTTCCCCTTTTTCCGTTTATTATACTTCCCAGAAGTATAAACTCGACACTTGTAAAACCTAAAAGTCATGTATATTAAAAAATGTCGGTCATTGATATATCGAATTATTTTAAAGCTTTTGAGTCCAAGTCTACTAAATAACAACATTCGAAAAAGCATAAATCCTTTTTAATCCCGTGAGAATTTAAAGAAAAGCTGATGCATAGTAAATTTAACTTACCACAAATATCTGATAGCTAGAAAATAATGATCTAGCCATTTAATCTGAAATTAAAAGGTCTATTACTCTGACCAGAGGGGTCAGCAAGAAAACGTATACAAATAGTAAGATCTTGTTTAATATTGAACCACTAATGTCATATATTCACAAAAGCAACATTAAACATTCCCAATAGATGAGGTTTTTTCACTTTTTATAAAATCGGGCTCACCGAAGGTGTGATGTTTCAATAACAAGTTTAGATATAAATGGTGAAGTAACCAAATTCCATCAAATCAAACTAAAGTAAAAAACTACAAATGATCAGTGTCAGGTTTCTAGTGGACTTAAGCGATAGTCCTAGGTTTGGCCTTAAGACTAGTGTAAAAGGGGTTATAAGAAGTTCGAGGGCAAATTTGAAAAAAGCAAAAGACTGGTGAGTTTAAGCCCTCACCATTAAGGGATAAATAAAAGAAAGGAAATTATAAATAAAAATTACTATATATCAGTGGCCGTATCCAAGGTAATTTAATTAATCTTGCCGCACTTGTCTGAGCTTTCGATCTGAGCGCGAATAACATCGCTGTCTTTGGAGGCTTTGAGAGAAGATTTGATTTCATGACGCTTTTCTTTATCAAAAATATCAGCTGGGCAGGCACGGTAAGAGTTGAAAACACGGTCCCAAAGAGTGAAGTACTGACCATAGTTGTAGTTGAAGTAAAGATGGTGGATGGTATGGTTGGACGCAGAGTTGATGATTTCGCCACTATCAAAATAGGCACCATCATGAATAAGTACGGTCCAAATATTTACGAAGACGAAGAGGCCGAGGTAGACGAGCTTGTGTATAGGAAATAGGAATATAACAAGGTGGTATGGGAGAGATTGGGAGTAGCCGTCTAAAAAGTGAAAAGCATGTGAAGCATATGGCGTAGGTACAATCCATTTATGATGGAGCTTATGGATTGGTCCATAGATTGATTTATGGTGTAGGCCCCTGTGAATTAAGTAAATTCCAAAATCAGTCACCAAAAGAAACAAAGCGATTGAAAGAAGAAGATAAGGTGTATCAGAAAGTTTGCATTCATCATATAATAATGAGTATCCTCTGACTTCGAGGACAAAGAAAGGAGCAGTCAAAAGGCTCATCGGGACAATGTTTTTAGAGGAGCATTCAATTTCAAGCTGGACCTGATTGCGCAAAAAGCGAGGGTGTTTCTCAAGACGCTTATCAAATATATAGTGATAAGAAAGACTAGCTACCGAAAAATATAATATGAATCCAAATACAACCGTGATGAGCGAAAGCGAAATGTATTGCCTGGCAATGTTATCACGAGGAAGAGCAACAGCACCAAATTTCGGAAGAAAGGTATCATAAACTTTGTCATAGACTAAATAGTCGGCCACAGCTAGGACATAATCCATAGTATCTAATTTAATAGCTGCAAATAGGTTCAATAGTGGGTTGGGTAAAAAAAGATAGAAAAGTTAAACAAAAGATTTTGCGGTTCCATTGAACTCTGACTAAGTTTTATAGGTTAGTTGTGGTTTAAGAAATTATAGCACATCCTGCTGTGCTTGGGGGTGACTGACAGCTTACTAATTTAACAACCCACGTGAATCCAAGCTCATTTATGTAATTCAAAGTTGTCCATTGTTTAAAAACCAGATCCAAATGAGAATTTATTTAGTGTTGGCTCCACAGCACTTCCCTCTAATGAAATTCAAGGAAAGTTAAATCGAACCATTTTCTTGACCAATGGACTACTGGATTTCAGGAAGTGAGCAAAAAAACATCGCAGTGTGAAAATGGTTCGATTTGATAACTAATTTACCGTGAGGAAAAGGGCTCTCCCTTTCAAAACATAATATAAATGCTAAACAAACTATATTCTGAACCGATATGATTAAAATTAGATAGCTCTAATTAGGGCTGGGAAGGTCGCAGTGTTGAGGTAAAATCTAATTGGCCACAAATATTCATAATTCATTCCAGTCAGCTCGAATCAAAGTTATGTAACTGACCTATATTCTCATTTCCTTGACCCCCAATAAACCATCTAAATCTCTTTCGCCACACTTTTTGGTGCTTGTTGTAACTAGGGCTGCGTCAGATTTCGGACGGGTGGCTCCTTTTTAGAAAAGAAGCCACCCGTCCAAAATCGTTTTATTTAAGATCAAATCCAGAAGTTGAACTTCCGATTTTTTTTGAAATAAAAATTATATTTTTATTTTTCTTGTTTAAAAAATTTGAATTCGAAATTTGATATAATATAAAAATATTTTTTAGTTGTATTTTTTATTTATTTTCTGCCCCATCCAGAAAACAGAAAGCTGTCTAAGGCCTTCTTTTTTTATGAAGTTTCGGATTCCCCCAACATAGGGGAATCCGAAAGACGTAGACGTGGAAGAGTGAACGGGGTGATTACGGCATTTGCCGTAATCATCCCTTTTCTGGGCTGACGCAGCCCTAGTTGTAACTGATCCATAGAGGCAGGCACTGTTGTCTTCTGCTGTGGTTTGCCCTCGTGTTCCCCCTGTTCTATCTGTGTTGAATATTCAATATTTGTTGTTCACTACAATAACAGCAATTATGTGATCACAGTCCAAAAACTGTTTTTAAGAAGGTTTTGGATTAGGTCACAAAACAATCTGTGTGAATCTGTTTACAACTTTTGAAGTAGGTTACAAATTGTGTCTCACTCCATTGTACAGGTCACAAATATAAAAGGAAGGTGGGTTTCAAGGATAAAACAGGTGATATCATTTTGTGCAAGACACAGGATAAAAATTAGAGCAGTTCCAGCCCCTAAAATTTTAATTTTTAAATACAATTTATTAAAAGCTAGATCCATTGATATCTTACAATGATAGTTCTGATTGAACCACATGTTATTTTAGTTAGTTATATTAAAATACTTTTTTATGTAAACTTATAATAAATATATTATCAACCAAAATAATTGCTTGTAAGGGATTACATGACTGTGGTTGGTCACAACACAAACCCATATTGAATTGTACCTGGTCACATCCTAATTCATGCAGATTTGTTGTAACTTTAATAGCAGGGCGCATAATGTGGCAGTCACAACTGTGCCCTGCCTCCTAAAGCCACAAAATAAATCTGCATTAACTGCACTGTGACTTGAAGGTCGCAAAACATTTCATGACCGACCATCAAATCCACAACAGGTGGAGGTGGTTATGAACTGTCACCTTCTCAGGGCCCTCTACTGTGAATGTTTGGCTAATACCTTACCAGTACAAATAACAGTGAAAAAGATGACATGTAATGTTGGACTTCCTGGGAATATGACACATGAATTTGTTGAAACAACCTGGTCGACCTCCTGGAAAGGTTCTGACTGAGCAGGTTTGTGACCCGCAATCTGACTTTTCAGTGACCCACAGTCAAATGCGGAAGTCAACTTGAATTTTCAGAAACAGCAACATGGACAAAGATGATCCCATACGGTGGATGCCTCAATTTAGCGCATGAATCATTACCAGGATCAAGCCACCCCCTAATCATCCAACCAAGTGATCACCATAATCATGTTCCTACTATCCATGATTCTCTCAAACTATATAAGTCAAATCTCCAAATAAAGATATCTATCTAGCTTTTAATCATTTCCCCCTTGTAACTCTTCTAAAATAGCACAGTTACAACAGATTGAATGCTGGGTGTCAATGAAAAACAGGAATTGAATTTTCCTGGGGGTTGGTCTGTTTGAGCCTTCCTTTTGCCTGTAGGCTAGATAAGTGTTAGTTCTGTCTTACTACATTGATCAAAGAGTTGAAAGACAATGAAGCTGTTTGAGGCAAGCATGTTCTTCACACAGCAGAGCCATTTGGGGAAGTGCACTGAGGCCTCAACACACTCATTAATAGGGGGAAAACCTAACGTGTGACACTGCAACTCAGGGTGGTGGGTCCAATCTCTGCTGTTCTTGTCCACTAGTGGTCTGGAATTCTGAGGGTCTACCCTTTGTGATAGAAAGAAAAAAATCAAAGCTTGGCCATACAGTAGTTTTAAAATCTATGGCAACAAACGAAATGAATTCAGATTTAAGCAAAATTGAAATGAACCCAAATATATTGTAAATCAATATAAATTCATTTATTTTTAATTTTGTTTTAATCTGAGTTCATTTTGTTTAAATCTGGATTGTTTTTGCTTGTCGCCATAGCTTTTAAAACTACTGTAACACAAACTGTGACAATTTTGGTGCCCATCCCTACTCTAGCTCTAATAGAAGTTAACAGAAACATCAGGAGATTGACCCAACTTGTAGACAGCTTTTTAAAACTTGATCCTTTAGGAATGTGTCCCAATAACAATTCTTTGTTGTTTTGCAAAAAATTGTTGAATGGTACTCATTTGTTTAATAAAACAATTCTGTGGGGTTCCAGTCCACCAGTCCCCAAGTGTGTCCTGGATCATAGCCAGGGACCGGCTGGAAGGGGTTGTCATTCTCTAGTAAGGGGAAATGTATCTCAGAAATATGTATAGGGGTTGAAATGGGATTTTATTCACTCTCAGAAGGAAGATCCCCTTAGAAACCTTCTGGTATATGGCCCGGGAGATCAAGGAAACAATATGGATTTGCCAATACTTGGAGTCCTCCAACAATATCTTGGACTCCTTGTACTTGGTCTTGGACTTCTGCACCTTAGTTTTGGACGTCTGCTCCTTAGACTTGGACTCCTGCTCCTTAAACTTGGACTCTGGCACCGTGCTTAGGATCCAGCTTCTTATTCTTGGGCTCCTTTGATCTGTTCCAGCTTTGGCTTCCTACAATTGGTCTTTTGCTCCTTCTGTAGCTTTTGTGGCCTTTGTAATCCACTTGATCCAGTCCCTGAAGAGTCTCAGATAGCTCCCCCTTTTATAGCCCCTTGTTTCAGACCAAAAACCTCTCTTAGAACTCTGGTTCTTCAAAGCTTAAACTATCCTGCTTTTCTCCTCCTATAATATATTAAATCTTTAAACTTACTTCAGCCAAAGAAAGCCCTGAATTTTCTGCTTCTGCTCCTCATTTTTTAGGCTTTAACTCTTAAGTCAAAGCCCTTAAAACACTGATCAAATAGACTCTGGCTTGAAGCCAATCACACGCCTCAATTCAACGGTTTTGCCAAAAAGGTTTCCCCGGATGACCCGTTCTTGACCCTGGTTTGAACCCAAAGCTGTCTTGCTCCGGGTAAACAACTGCTCTGCGTTTCAAACGGTTTTGCCGTAATTCCCGTCACATTTCCCCAGCAAATCTCGAGCGCTTCCACATATGTTTTACTTAGGCAAATTTTGACCCCTCAATTTTTCAACGTTTCTCTGTGTTTCTTTCAACGTTTTGCAACTTTGAACCTGCTTGCTGCTCGTCCTTTTGCCTCTCCTAGTTGTTTTTGGCAAAATTTGCTCTTTTGCCCTCATAGTTTCTCTGTTCCATTTCCAGCTTCTTTCCAGCTCTCTTCTTCTTCAATCCTTATTTTTAAATAAATTTATAGTTCTAACAAACTATATATTATTTTTCCTTCTTTTTCTTTTTTATTATATGATATTAATTCCTTTTTTAATCATAATCAGGCAGTATTTAATTATTATTTAACTGCTTCTTTTTATCTATTTTCCTCTCAAAAGCCACTAAAATCAGCTCTTCCAGCCTCTGCATCCAGTCTGGATAGTTCATCCTCTCAGCTCTTTAGTTCTTCAACACCAATTTCTGGTCCTTTGGCCATCCTGATTTATGATCAGCTAGTCCTGCATCAAAATCTTCTTATTCTTCAACTTCTCCCCAACCAGTTCCTCAACAAATCCTCACTAGGAACTTCCTTTGTTCCTTCTACACACTGAACCATATTGGTTCCCACAATTCAATATGAATTAACAGTCCATCAACTAGCCTTCACTGTGACCAAACAGTCCCTCCTGCTAGTCTTCTCTGTCAATTCTGTGAACCACCTTGGTTCTTTATCTCAGCCCCCATTACCAGAACTTGTAGACCCAGGCATGAGTCTACATTGAACTGGCGTTTGACTGGGCCCTCACAAGTGGCAATCCACTTAGGCCATTCAGCCATAGATCAATGTCTATGCTTTGTCTTTACTCACCCAGGTGATTAAGTCTGGGCTTTCAGCTGCAGAGTAATCAGCTCCACTTCCCAGAGGCCTGATCACACCAAGTTCTGCAGCTTGCTTCCCTGAGCAAACCGCCTTGGTGACACCTCTGAGCAAATCTATGCCCCCCAATTCTCACTTTGGGTTCCCCCAAAGCTCCCATAGGGGCATAAACAAGGACACACTACCAGTCTGTTAGGCAGGGTGCTTGCTCACAGACCTCCTGTAAGCGTATTAGGGTATGTAGAGCCCTCAGAGCTCTTCCCCTCCCTAGCAGCCTGCGTTACCCGCCAGGGGTCCAAAACCTACTCCCCTCAGGCAGACAAAGTTCCCTGCTTGCTATTTCAGTCTTCACCCTTCCGCAGCCACAGTTCCCTGTGGGGTGACGCACTATAGCCCACAGCAGCTAATTCCTTCTGCTGGGTGGAGGCAACATCTGCCTCTGGTAGTCCTATGTTACCTACCAGCCAGGCCTTACTAACCCTAATAGTCCTATGTTACCTACTAGGCTCACCTCACTTACCCTAGTAGTCCTATGTTACCTACTAGGCTCACCTTACTTACCCCTAGTAGTCCTATGCTACCTACTAGGCTCCTACCTGAAACAAAAAACCAAACTTTTGCTTGGCCAACATTAGCTCCGCATGCAAACCATCAAACATGTGGACCGTCACAAATTCCCTTTTCCTTTTATTAGTTTACAATATAGAGTTAACTTAACTGAAAACCACTTTACTGAATTTCCCCCTTTTCTGTATCTGCAAAGGTGAAGTATACCAAAGTTTATTTATAATTGATTAAATGATGAATTGTTATACATTAATTTTCAAACCTGTTGAGATAAATGAAAAATCTCAGTCTAAAAATAAAAGCAACTCAGTCCAAAAGTAAAATCAAAGTGGATCCAAATCTATTGTAATTTAATATAAATTATTTGATTTTTGATTTTTTTAGACTGAGTTGTTTTTGTTTATCTCAACAGGTTTGAAAACTACTGTACAGATTAGGATAATATTGAATAAAGCAATGAAATTATGAGGAAGAACTCTGAAACAGTAATATCTAAATAAGAAATATGGAGAGGTACAGTAGTTTTCAAACCTGTAGAGATAAACATATATTATTCAGTTTAGAACACATGAACTCAGTCTAAAAACAAAATCAAAAATCAAGGAATTTATATTAAATTACAATATATTTGGATCCACTTTGATTTTGTTTTTAGACTGAGTTCATGCGTTCTAAACTGAATAATATATGTTTATCTCTACAGGTTTGAAAACTACTGTACAGTATATGACAACCAAAAAAGAATATAAACCAAGGGATTGAGAATCTGATAAAGCATCAGAGGTATACAAGGGTTTGCATTTCAAGGATCAAAATTTAGAGAGAGGGTTCCCAATGAAAGACAAATTCAAATTCACAAAAGAAAGATTACAGGCTAAATCAATAATATTGAAGATTAGAACCCTAAAGGGAAGTATATTAAGTAAAGCAGAAAAATTCATAAATATACTGATGCTTATTATTAATGAATATTTAACTACTACTGGTGGTGAGACCGCCAGCAATATTTTTAAGGCTTATTGTCAAGAGAATAGGGAGAACATCTATTGCTATAAATTTTGTCACCTTGGGAGCATATTACATGTAGATATAGGTCCAAATTGTCAGGATTCACTTTAATCTGCTACTATGAAGATCCTGCATTTTTTTACTTGGGTCTCTTTTACCAGTCCTTTCCAATCACAGGAACAACTTATATTATGGACACCAAATTTTTATCCTTTCCCATTTGAACCTGCTTAAAAGGCACCTAAATTTTAGTTAGTATTCTTTCTAAAACTTACCCTGTTCTTCTACGGGGTTTGAACCCAGAGCCTATACACTCAAGTCAGTTGCTTCAAGTCCAAACTCCTTACCTTTTGCTTTTGATTTTCAAGCCACACATCCAAGTGTGGACCAGTTGTCCTGCATCTTTTGCTTGCTTTTGCTGTAAATAAGGCAGCAATGCCACCCGCTCTTGCTTCTTCTGGTTCCTTGTTTTTCCTTGTCTCTAACTTTTTAAAGTTAGTAACATCCAGCTGATATTTTGCACCTTGACTTTCTCCATACCATGCATTTTAACCAATTTTGGTTATAATTCTACTTTCCCTTTGCACCTCAATAATACAAGCAGAATAAATTTGTTTTGGTTTTTCAGTCTCAAATCCTAGTTGAGATTGTTTGACTTGCACCTTCAAAGGTACTTGTTAGATTGTGTTGCTTGAAGTTTTTTCTCTTTAATTATTTGAAAATCTATTTTTTTAGCATTATGATCCCTTCCAATTTTATTTATCACCATTTAATTAGTCTTTATAGCAATACACAAACCTTAGTTGTCAATAGTTGTAATCCTCCTTTAAATGATAAATAATTCCCATATTTAGAAGTTGTATTCTTGAATCAGTCCTCCATAGTAAAAACAGGACTTTATTTAATATTCTAAGGGTTAATAAGTTGACTTAGTCCTTATTTCACTTCTTACAAATTATTGGATGTCTTGATTCAATTACTCCTCCAAACCTTACCTATGTTTTTATATCTTACCAATACAGTAGTTTTAAAAGCTATGGCAACAAGCAAAAATTCTTCAGATTTAAACAAAATGATTTCAGATTTTTACAAATCCAACTCTCAGGTTAAAATATATACTCTGTTAACAGGGTTTATTGGTGTTAATGGGCAAAATGGGTCAACACAGCAACAAAAGGCTCACACGCAAAGCAAAAC